>JAAEAF010003459.1:0-75619 GCA_011037195.1 Triatoma infestans
GTAGCTTCAAAAAACAACTATAAAGTAAAGCATTCACATCTTAGGTGCAACATTCACTGAACATGGCTAACGCAAGTCTAAACATAAGTGAATATTCATCAATAATACAAGCTAGAAGATACTATAGATCAAAGTCAAGTTTGGATCCAAAAATACAATAAATCTATCAAATTCATAGTTCCAATTGCTTTCGATTCGCCATCTGGATGTCTGTAAATGTCCAGATAAAATAGATATTATGATTGCATAAACCACGATATTACTGTGTTTCAGCACCAGCATAGCTGATGATACTTTAGGCCCTCATTGCCGACTGATGTTCTAGGAAATAGCCAGTGTTCAGTCAAAGACTTGCAAAAGTTACTTAAAGAACTTGAAGAAAGGAAAATTACTCTCTAAAAATTTCAATCACTTTCCCCTTTCAAGCCGTCATTTCTGAACGTCATTTTTTATCGAGAGAGTGAGAAGGCTGGAAACATTACTTTTGCATTCTCTCCTTATCCTGTCCTTAAAAAAAAAACGATTTCGAAAAGAACGCGACTTCCATAATACTAATAATTGCAAGTTTATTACATGCCACATATAATGCCTTCTCAAAGAGGTATTTGCACCTGTTCTCCCTCATCATTCAACTCCAACCGTAACGTAGAAAAAGTGAATTCAATAAAATCTTATCTTATCATCAATATTGAGAGTTACAACAAAAAAAATCTACAGTATAAAAGTTATATGGCTAAACATTTGCCTCAGGTCATTGGCGATCACCATTAGTCTTCGGGCAGCCTAAATAAAAATTTGTATAGACCAGTCTCTTGAGGCAGTTGTCTGATTATGTTTTTTGTGTGGGAGAACTATCTAAACATTAAGATGTGTGCCTGTTATATTTCCTGGCTCACATAGAATGCATAATTGACAATTTACTAGTCAGTGGAGATACGCTTGAAGGTAATCGTGGCTTAGCTTAACAGAAGCCGGTGCTTCAGTTTGTGGTATGCTGTGAGGTTTATTGCCTTTGGATGTCCCTAGCGCGTTTTCCTTATTCTCTATACAATTTTCTTAACTTTAGCACGGATAATTGGTGCTGTTCTCTACAGGTAGGTAAGTTTGTTTATTTCTTTGCCAATCTGTTCGCTCTTGCATTACTCATGATCCCCCAGGATGACTGGGAATCATTGCAGCACAATTTCCTGGTGATATTAAGTATGAAAATTTTAAGGACTAAATTTTGACAAAATAATTATAATTAATTTCTTGTTAATTGCTAAGATAGCTTAAAAAGAAACGATATTCTAGTCAATATGTTGTTGATGACTGGCTCTTCTTTGTTCAAGTTTTAGAATTTTCTGTCATTTTTCCAAGGATGTTTGTAGTGATGTAAGTAACTGTAAACCTGGATAAGTCTAAAGTCATTGTGTTCCGCAAAGGCGGTAAATTGGCTGCTAATGAAAAGTGGAAGATGGATGGTAAGAGTTTAGAGGTGGTAAATTGTTATAAATATTTGGGCATGACGTTAACTCCTTTGTCCGGGCTAAAAAAAACATTTTATTGAAAAGTTAAATCAAGCTAAATTTGCTCTAAACATTACTTAATAAT
The DNA here is from genome assembly GCA_011037195.1 of Triatoma infestans. NCBI lineage: Eukaryota > Metazoa > Arthropoda > Insecta > Hemiptera > Reduviidae > Triatoma > Triatoma infestans. The sequence continues at coordinate 1,594 of JAAEAF010003459.1, forward strand.
AAGTAAGTTTATTTCACATAATACCATAAAAAAAAAAAGAAATACATTCATTAATACATTTGAAAACTTAATACGGCAAGGATAACCGTCTGCCGGGGTTTGGTTAGATACAATTATGGCAGTGCCTTTTATAATATATATAATATAAATTCAACAAAATATTACCATTAATTTCAAAATTGATTTACCACAAATTTAATAATAATAATAGTGAATATTAACTGAAAGCTAAAAAGAAAAATAAATACAAGAAAAGAAAAAAGAAACGAAAAATTGAGAGAGAAAGAGAAATAAAAAAGAGATAAATAAATTACAATCTTGTTAATAAATGAAAAAAAAAGAAATAAAATACAAATCAAAACACATCTAAAACTGCCAATAGATAAAACAATTCATTATTGAACAATATTTATATTGTATTCGCTGAAGAATTACTGAATACTAAATCTAGGGCTAGTGCATTTATAATTAACAAATAATATATAAGAGAAATTTAAAAATTAAATTCATTTTTTAATATTTTTCTGTACTGCCATGCTGCAACCACGTATCTAATTAGGTGAGACCAATCAGGACCGTTCAGCAAATTGAGGAAGAAACCGAATGAAAGAAATCTTTCCCCAAACACAGATAGGCGGTAGGGAGCAAGAATAGGGCACTCTGCGACAAAGTGAAACGTGTCCTCCTTTACCCTATAGTTACAAAGAGAACATTCCTCCTCACTGTCAAGGTTGTAAGGTTTATGGTTGAGGTTCAGCAATTCTCCTCTTAGCTTTAATATCCACCTTATCTCAGTAATGCCGTTCTCCATCCCGCCACTACCAGTCAAATCTGCGCACCTAACCTCGTGGTCAAGCAACTTATAGATCGTATATCTATGTGAAGCCTGCGCCCTTTCAAGTTGGTTCAGCAAAAAACTCTTCTTCAACCAAGCAATAATGGACTGAAAGCGTGAAGGGAGTCCCTCTCGCTCCAGAACGTCCAACCTCAGATTAACCTGAGCCCGCTCGGCGAAAACGTTCCAACATTTAGCCCATGATATACCCACTCTTACGATCTCCTCAGCAACTATCCTAGGAAACCTTGATTGATCCATATTTAACACCTTTACTAGATACCGACTATTTAATGCCAAGGTATAAAAGAATATAGGCTCAAGGCCAGTTTCTAAGTGAAGTATGTATGATGGAGTGAAATTTGGCAAAGCAAATATTTTTCTTATGAAAAACCACAGGACTCTCTCCACCTCACGGAACTCCTCTGACCCCCAAACTTGAGCTGCGTAACAAAGAATATTACGCGACACCGCATTAAATACTTGGAGTTTCGCTTTCAGAGGTATTTGAGGCTGCATTATCGCTCCTCTCCAAATAACATTTAACGCAAGTTTAGCTGACGAGGATTTATCGAGTAAATGAGGTTTTAAATTCAATTGAGAGGTCAACAACACACCCAAATAGACAAAACGATTTACTACCTCTATCTTCTGGGTCTTGTACGTCCAGCGCTCTCTAGTTCCAAGTCTACCTCCATTGCGAAACACAACCACTTTGGACTTATCAATGTTCACTTGAAGGTTCCACCTTTCGCAATACCGCTCCAGCTTCAGTATATTTCTCTGTAGGGCTCGCGGACTATCGGCAATCATTACTATATCATCCGCATATAGTATAATTTTAATTACCTGACTTCCTACCAGCACTCCTGATTCAAATTCATCCTCCAAGTCATTTATAAATAATGCGAATAGGAGTGGGCTAAGTAGACAGCCTTGTCGTACTCCAGTGTTCACACTAAAAGTCTCTGTTCTACCTTGCGGAGTCCAGACCGAAGAAACCGATCCACTATACATATTTTTAGGGCAGTAATGAACCGTAAAGAAATTCCACAATTGAACAACTTCAAATAGAGAGCATCCCTATCTACAGTGTCGAATGCAGCCTTTAGGTCCACAAAGAAAGCATATAGTTTCCTCCCTTTCCTATGTAACTGTATACGAACCAAATTAAACAAAACAAATATGCAATCAACCGTGGAGTAGCCCTTCCTGAAGCCAGCCTGACACTCTTTAAGGATCTGATTTGAATTAACAAATAAATCCAGCCTGTTCAATAAAAGCCCACAGAAAAGTTTACCGATACAATTCAAAATTGACAAACCTCGATAATTTTTGGCTTCAGATATAGAACCCTTTTTAAATAAAGGAAATATGATAGACTCCTTGAAGCTGGACGGGACACTGCCAGTAACGTGAATTTCATTAAAGACAAGAAGAAGCCGTTCCAGGTACTCCGAGGGTGCGTTCTTAAAGAATTCATAGCTCAGCCTATCAACTCCGGGAGCTTTATTGTTCTTTGCTTTCCCTAGAACTGCGTACAGTTCATCCATTGAGAAAGCACTATCCAACTGAGGAGAAATGTTTAAGGGTGGAGCATAGCAGTGAAGAGCGCACGTAGAGCGAGGAGGACATAATAACGACTTAAAATGATGCACCCAATCAATTGAAGAGATGCCACTATCGATAAAATGACGAGGCTTTTTAAAAGCTTTCACAACATCCCAGAAATCTTTACTTAACTTGACACTTTTAAATTTCTCCAACAAATTTTTGTAGTATTCAGACTTTTTAACAACTATTAACTGCTTATAATTATTATTGGCCTCAAAGTATGCTTTTTTAACAAGTTGAGATGAGCTCCTGCGGTAAAACTTAAGTAACTTTCGCGATTTCTTTCTAGCCTTATAACAGTTCCAATCATACCACGGTTGCTTAAATACCTGCGTTTTATTATCACGCGAGTTATGCCAAAAAGCTGCTCTACGAACAGATTCAACCAAGAGCGAGATGGCGTTCTCGGGATCACACTGCTCAAGATCACTGAATTGCTGAACCTCTTTAACCAATCGTTCCTGGTATAGAGTCTTATTGTCATCAACCCATCTTATTTGAGGAAGTAAAGGAGATACCTGTTCATCTACATTTAGTAACTTTATGGAAAACGAAATTGGGAGATGGTCAGAAAAAGTCTCACATCCCACTGAGAAGTCATTTATTATTGGGAGAACATTTAGTGAGACGCAGCACAAGTCGATGACGGAGCTACCGCGTGCGCCTACATATGTAAAATGGCCCTCAGCGTCACTTTTAGATCGCCCGTTCAATATAATTAACCCATATTCATCACATAAATTAACAAATTTACCCCCTCTTGTGTTCACTACATCATCTTTAGAATGTCTGACATAGTCATATTTCTCTGAATCAATGGGTAACTCAGAACTTATTTCCTGCAATGTTCCAGTTCTAGCGTTAATATCACCCACCACAATAATATCAGCCTCAGCGAATTCAGAAATAAACTCAGTAAGACCATTAAAGTGTTCCTCCCAGTGAGAACAATTTAAATAAGTTGGAACAATGTAAAATTCAGAAGTACTACCAACACGACATGAAACTATTTCCGAATCTCCCATTTTAAAAAATTTAATTCTCTGTTTTAATTTCTTTTTAATTCCATATAACGCACCTCCACTAGGCCTACCATATTTATGCTGTTTAATAGCATGTATCCAGAAAAGATTAAATTCAGAAAAATAATTTTCAAAATAAGATGAACAACTACCATTATCCGTTACATGTGTCTCAAATAGAAAAAAAACATCATATGATTTAACAAAATTAATAAATAAAAAATCTCCTACTTTATTATTAAGGCCTGCAATATTAAAAGAAAGAATGTTAACATAATTTAAATGAAATTGATTACCGTTAGAAGTGCTATTTTTCCGGCAGACGGGTGAATCTCAAGCTTTATTTATAATAGATGCTGATTGTTGGCGCCCCAGTAACACTGGAGGGTTGGATGCCTTGACGATGCTGCGGGAATTAGGTTGTTCCGCCAGAAGTCCGCCGATGTACCCAGTGAAATCATGACCCACCAGCTCTTTCAACTTAGATATTTGTAATGTAATGGTGTGGAGTTGTATTTGTAGTAGTGGTAGTGTGTAGCACGAGCGTTTTAGTGAAAAGGGCTTATAAGTTTGTAATTTTAAAAGAGAATGAAGTGTTTGCAATAATAATGAAGTCGCACTGTTTTTCAAAAGATATATTCTCTAATAGAATTTAAGTTAACAACAATATGCTTATAAGTTAATTGGAATAATTCTTAAAACTTGATGCTGGCACTGATGTTTTCACCTTGGTAGCTAGAACGAGTCTGTCCTAAAATATCTCTTCTCTTTGTTTCAATTCCTCCCCTGTGAGAAGAAGGGGTAGTACAGTACAATGCCTTATTGTTCTTGAACCGTACGAGTAACTGTAATGGTATTACCTGGCTGTCCTTTTGCAACATATTTTGATAATTTAGATTTATTTAAAATTTAATATTATTTCAAGTTTCTTGCATCCATCACATTATCCCCCCTCCCGGAGAAATTTTTCGGCACGAAAAATTTGGGAGGTGATCTAGAGTTGTAGAGGCTTGAAGGTTATCCTCTGGTAAGGTGAGAGGCGTGTGTGTAGCCTCTGCAAAGTGGCTGTGTGTTGTAGGCTGCAGTCATCTTCTTCTGGAGCAAACGCTGCTTGAAGGTGTGAGCGTTGCTGTGTGTTTGGATATCTTATACTCGAGCGAACGCTGCGTGAGTGGGTGAGCGTTGCTGTGGTGGTAGGCTGATATGCGAACACTGCTTGGCGAGTGAGAGTGTTGCTGATGAAGATGTAACTGGCAAGGGTAGACAATATAGGCTTCTGAGTGATGGTGATGGATGTAATTTCTTGAGTTCTTGAAGTGACTCTATATGCATATATGTGTTTTTGTTAATATGAATCTATATAAACGAAAATGCATATGTTTTTCTTGAAGTGTTTCTATATAAACGAAAATTCTTAAATAATTCAAAATAATTATAGATACATTACAGAAAAATTTATAGTAATAAATAAAGTAAGCAGTAAAATTTAAATGAACAAGTTAAATAAAATACATATATAGCACCACGAAATCTATTTATTAGTGTGGTGATAAAAATACATAATAAAGACAAAACAAAACAAAAATGAAGGAAAGGTATTGAATAAGGTTTTTAGAAGAGAGCTAATTAGTAAGATAAGGTGTTAAGATTTTAGTTAAAGATTTGTTTGTTTTTATGTGATTAAGTATGTTTTCAATTTCCATTTGGAAATATTGTGTTGTTGATCCCTTTCCATTTGGAAATGTTGGGTCGTTAGTCAATTTCCCTTTGGAAATGCTGTGGTGTTATTTTATTTCCTTTTGGAAATGTCGTGTAAGTTTATTTCCCTTTGGAAATTTGTGCAGTTTGTGAGTATTCCATTTGGAATAAGTCCAGTTGGCGTCCTTTTCTTGTCCATCTTGAAGTAATATTTGTATGTCTAATTTATTAATTGCTGCATGTGCAGGCATATTTGTGTATATTTTGTTATTTCCCTTTGGAAATACGTGCAGTTAGTTGGTGTTCATCTTGTGGAAAGAAATTGTTAACCTAGTTGTACATCGACAACTGTTGCATTTGCAAACAGATATATATAATTTTCAGTTTGTGTAGTCTTATTTACTATGATCATAGGTTATAATTGTGATCGTACTCAGTGTGTGGTTGGGGTAATATTAGTATACGTAGCGAATTCATCGATTCATTATTAGTTTAAAAGTTTGTTTGTTTTAGTTTAGTTTTATGTGTGTTTGTAGGAGGATTATAGGATTATGAGGAATCCGAAGTTTAGTATCATTTCCTTTTGTAGAATGTTTGATCTGAAACTAATTCTTTTAAACACAAAATTAATTTATATATATATAAATACATGGCTAACATGCTATTTTCATGCAACATTCATAGACATGCAATTCATGCATACATTCATAGACATGCAATTCATGCATACACATGCAATGATGTAGCTGTGAAGAAGTTTGATTCTGGAAAGAGAAATTTAAAATTAAATAATGTTAAATTAAAATATTGCTGAACACTTAATTTTATGGAAAGCTCTTATAACTAAGACATTTTTTGCTATTGAAGTAAATATTAAGTTATTAAGGTAAGTAGCTACTTTGTGGGGTATGCATGCATATTTGGGCCGTTGTAATCCAAGAGCTATTCAGCTATGCTGTGCTTTCTAGGTACCTTGAACATACATTAAGAAAACAATTAAATATTAGAAAAATGTTAGATTAATAAATCAAAAGATCGACAAATATATAAACAAATAAGGTAATGCAGTTTTCTTCTAAAGCGAACTGAAAAAAATTAGATACATATGAATATCTAAATAAACATCAAAACATCAAACTAAATAGGCATTATGCTTTTTCAGACATTAAATCTGCAAAAAAAAATATATACAAATTATTAATATTAGGTATGTAATTATATTATTAGGTGTATCATAATGAAAAATTTATACTAAATCAATGTCAATTATTTAAGAATTTCTCAATTTCTGCATTGAATCGTCGTCGCTGGAACAGAAAGAAAAATGTGTTAACTAAGCAGCAATAAGTTTACTGTTCATTTTGGATTCTGCAAATAAAATAAATTTTAAATTATTGTAAGTAATATACATTTTAGTTCTTAAGTCTAACTAATCGATTACATGCGTTATTTTTTTTTTTTATTATATGGTATTAATTAAATATATACATGTGGTGTAGTATGTAAAGTTAAGAAGCGTGATAGATTGAGAATTATTTCAAGAGATTATGTCAAGTATGTTATTTCAAGTGTTATGCACTGTGTGCGCGAGGTGGCACAGAAATTTTGTGGCTAGTTACTAGGGATTTTAGTGAACTTAGCGATTAGTACTAAATTGGTGCGTTTGAGCACTACTTGAAAATGGAATGTTGAATTTATTGAGCGTTAGTGTACGTGTGCGCAAATTAATAATTGCCCTATTTAATGAAAGGACATCTCTACCTAGTATTAATTGGAAATTGCCTTTTAATTGCGAAACTATGAATTCGCCAGAAAAATTGGAATTTTCGACATTGTCTGCATGCAAACGAAGGGACGTGATGCCATAATTAGGTATTACTTGGTTAGTCAGAGATTTTAAAATAATGTTGGAATGCTGAAGGTTCTTATTTCTACAAAAACTGGAATCCACTAGGCTGTGACTAGCTCCAGTGTCTACAAGGGCACGAATAAATTTTTTGCCAATTCTTAAATTTACTAACAAATTATCAGAATTGGTGAAGGCAGGTATGAGAGCTAAGGTCATAACATCAGCCGTTCGTGAGAGCGGCTGTGGGCTTAACCGTTTTTTGGCTGTATCTGGAAACATGTTCGAGCCGTATGTCCAAATTTAGAACAAAATTGGCAAGTGGGCCTATTTTGGAGGTTATTGCTACCGTTGTTATTATTATTAAGACTATACTGGGGTCTATCTGAATAAAGGCTAAATCGCGAATTGTTTGAATTAATTCGAGGACTATGATTATTACTATAATATTGATGATTATTATTATTATTATAGCGATTATTACTATTTGCTCTGTGATTAAAATTTCTAGGAAAATTAAAATTCTTAGGCATTTTGCCAAAGTTAGTGCGAGGTTTTGGTCTAAATTTGTTGGTGCAATCCACGTCAAAATGTGGACCGGAACAATGGCGACAAGGTCTGTTCTTTATTACATTAAATACTCTACAAGTGGTAGTTGGTTTTAATTGTGGCTTTTGGCTTTTATTACGATGTGGGCATTCTCTGTGGAAATGTATTTGTCCACAGTAACGACAAGGAGATGGAGGTGTACGATTAGAATTTTTTGAAGTTACAGCGAAAACTGTGGGGTTTGTTTCAGAAGCCTGAACTTCTTTTAGGGCATTGGCATAGGAAAGTGCTTCATCTAATTTTTGAGGAAGCTTCGTTCGCACCTCATTACGAAGCGGTTGAGGAAGCGACTTCAAGAATGCATCAGTGGCCAGTTTATCTAGAATTGCTTGTAAGGCCTCGAGTGGGTTAGCTTGAGCTTTTAACTGAATGGCGGATTGGATATGTCTAATCCTATCCGCGAATGTTTCAGGAGACTCAGTGGGCAAGGACTGAATATTAGTCATCTGTTGTAAGAGGACTAGGGGTGTTTTCTCCTTACGAAATCGGGCTAGAAGTCGCTCTGAAATTAGAGGATACGTTATAGTTGTACCCTGGCGTTGTAATTCCGCTTTCTGGGTGTCGTAAAATATTTTTGCAGAACCTGAGAGCCTAAGTGCTAATATTTCTAATTTAGCAGCGTCGTCCCAGCCAGAAAGACTAGCACAATGGCTAATTTGGTCAAGGAAATCTGACACTTTGGCTGAATTTTCGCCATCGAAGGTAGGTAAGCTATTGATCAATTGCAAATTCCTTAAGGGACTAGGTTGATTATTAATTGGAGGATTTGCTCATTGCTGCTGCGCAAGTAAATATTCTACAGCAGCGTCGATGCCCATGTCTTGTCCATTAATCTTATACATTTTGTCAGTGAACGAATTGCTTGGGGAAAGATTATATTTTTCAAGACGTCTACGTAATTGGAGTAAATTGCCTCCAACAGAAAGGTTATTATCGCTTAATATCTTTATAATTTGGGATCTATTAAGTACACTCATAAATTCAAAATTCGAAAGGGATTGAGGTACAAGTGGTACAATTACAAAACTTTAAAAATGAAATTCACTAGAAAATTCAATAATGGGAAATATTGAAGATATTTCCGCTGAGAAAGTAATTTAAAAAAAAACAATCAAATTATCTGATGGATAATTTGTTTAATTATGAAATTAAAATTTTTACGTACTTGTAAATTGTGGATTCTCGTTGAAAATATCCCAAACAGCTGGCACCAATGTAATGTAATGGTGTGGAGTTGTATTTGTAGTAGTGGTAGTGTGTAGCACGAGCGTTTTAGTGAAAAGGGCTTATAAGTTTGTAAGTTTAAAAGAGAATGAAGTGTTTGCAATAATAATGAAGTCGCACTGTTTTTCAAAAGATATATTCTCTAATAGAATTTAAGTTAACAACAATATGCTTATAAGTTAATTGGAATAATTCTTAAAACTTGATGCTGGCACTGATGTTTTCACCTTGGTAGCTAGAACGAGTCTCTTAAAATATCTCTTCTCTTTGTTTCAATTCCTCCCCTGTGAGAAGAAGGGGTAGTACAGTACAATGCCTTATTGTTCTTGAACCGTACGAGTAACTGTAATGGTATTACCTGGCTGTCCTTTTGCAACATATTTTGATAATTTAGATTTATTTAAAATTTAATATTATTTCAAGTTTCTTGCATCCATCACATATTCCTACATCTCCTTTATAAACAAGCCCAGTGGAGTCATCCCATGATAACACGTTATCATTTAAAATTAATTTATCCGATCTGACTTCACACTTAACGCTGCTGTTTAGGCGGCGAATCTCCCATCGTAGACGAAACAGATTATGTCTCCGCCTGCGCACCATAAAAGGAAAGTCCTGCACTATTCTCCAATCAGTTCCCTTTAGTCGAAATGACTGCCTTAAAACAGCCCATTTCTCATGATTGCGTAGGAATGTAACCAAGACATGCCTTTTCTTCATAGATTTGTTCCCTAGAGGGCGTACTTCAACTATTTCCAACTTATCTTTAATTTGTATCACATTAGAGATAAATTCATTCACCAAGTGAAAAAGATTATCTTGATCAGTAAATGAGAGCCCTTTTATAATTAGATTATTTTTACGTGCATTATTTTCAAGTATATCTATCCGCCTTATTAACTGACGCTCATTCTCCTTAAGAGACTTTATTTCCATTTTCAAAGACTCATTTTCAATCTTTAAGCTCCTCATTTCTTCTCTGAACGAATTAAAATCATCTCTTGTTGGAAGTATCGCTATTTTAGCATCCATCATCTTACCAAAGGCTTGCAATAATTCATCGTTATTGGAAGTGCCCATCTCGTCGGTTTTTTTTTAATGAATTTACCTTCTTATCAGGTTGTGAACAAAGGTTCTCCGGAGAGCTCCTACTTCTCTTTAAAGGGATTCTTTTAGTAGGCGTTGAATTATCAGAAGATGAAGTATTACTACTTGCCAAAAATTTATAAATTCTTTCTTGCGGCATTAATTATTTTACTGTACTTTATTTTGTTTTGTCTTACTTCCAAATAACTATCAGTTAATAAACAGCATGAAACAGAAAAGAAAAAAAGACGAAAAAATCCCTTAATTCTGTCAAAAATGAAATGCCAAGAAAAAAGCACTATTTCAATATGAGTTGTTTTTGTTTCTCTTAGCTTCGATAGAGAAATAAATAAGTTGTTATTTATTTCATTGATAAATATAAATAATATGATCTATGATCTATTAAGTAAATATTAGGTCTATTAGTAAATAGATCCCCACCTGTGACTTGATTAGCTTCTTCTTTATCCCCTCCAAGTCCACCTGTTACATTCAATTAGAAAAAATCTATTAAAACTGTAATTGTTATTTCACTAATAACAGGGAAACCACTCGGTAGATTTTTTTCAAACTTCACCACAGTACTTATAAAGCTAAGCTCTGTCCGTTCACCGAAATTCACTTTATAATTCCGATTTAAACCTTAAAAATTTTAGTTAAACACAGACACGATGTTACTCTGTCGAAGCCCAGAACCAAAACCCTCTAAACATTACTTATAGCAGATTAATTAGTGGAAATGAGACACCTCTCTCCAAAAAGTAAGATGTGTTCCGTTCTGCAGTTCGGGCGATTATGTGTTATGCGGCTCAGGTCTGGGGACATCAGCATTTGGGGAGGTGGAAAAACTGAATTTATTCTTTTTTAAAAAAATTATTTTCACTACCTTATAATTCTCCTAATTATATCATATATTTGGAAGCCAGTGTTTACCCTATATTTTTTTATACACTAAGTCTTCACCTTAAATATATTAAAAAAGTTCTGTTATTGCCAGACCATAGATGGTCAAAAATACTGGCTAAAGAAATAATTAAACACAAATTGTATTGGCATAAAGAAAATTTGGATCTGTTTACTGGTTTAGGATTGCAGCTTGATTATATAACTTTAGATGTTAATATTGTAATGACAAATTTAAAATTGAAATTTAGAGAGGAAATGATAGGGAAGTCGAGTTACCATTCTTTGTATAAAGAGTTAGATATAGACTTAGGTGATAATCATTACTTGCATGACAGAAATAATCTGAAATTTATGAAAGCTATTTTCAAGTTGCGTGGCCGATTAATTTATCTAAATTATAATGTTGCGCGTAGTGAAGATCGAAGAAAATGCGCTTTGTGCAATATGAATGTGATAGAGGATATTTGCCATTATCTAGGAGTGTGCCCAGTTCTATCCGAGTTTCGAATTAGATACCTTGGTAAGAAGAATTTAACGCGAAGGGAGGTGATTGATGCATTAAATGGTAAAGAATGAAAAAGTTTGGTTCTCGATCACCTCTCAGCATATAAATATAGATTATACCTTGTCCAGGAGTTTAATTATTGAGCTCAGTGAATACCATATTACTGCTGTGTATTATGAAGTTATTTTTGTTCTTGTTATATAAAGGAATATAGGAAACAATAATTGTTATATATAAAAAAAAAGAAGGAAAATGTAGTGATAGTAATGATATCAATACGTTTGAGTTGGTTTGTATGTAATATCAATTTTTTTGTAAGAAAGCAACTCTAGGCGACGGTATATTGATACCAGCCTAAATATGCTTTACAGGTTATTTTCATTTCTTTCTCTGTAGTTGTTTTTATGTAAATAAAGCATTCTATTCTATTCTAGTGATGTAAGTACTAAAACTTAACATTTTATCCAGTATCATACTATTTTACAGTCACTCATCAGGATCATTTGCCGACCGCTAATTATTTTGTATCACCGAGGAATTTACCCAAAGAACTATTTACTGAAACTGTTCTGAAAATAAGCTGGATAAGCGTTGGATAGTTGAACTTATTCAGGCGTTAATGTTTAGTAAAAATAATCCAGTCTTTATCTTGTTAACTATTAGATCATTACTGCATTCCCGTCTGATCTTCATTTATAAAGCAGTGGCTAATCGAGAAACTGACCACGATATGTGATCACTACCTGGAAAGAAGCCTGAGAAGCACTTACCTACATTACATTTACTCTGATTAGCTGAGGATTATGTGAGAAAACGATTAAAAAAGTAATCACCTGAATAGCGCACAACTGAAAGTGCGTCAACCTTCTAGAGATTGCCAAAATGGCCAGAAAGAAGTTATGCTTACTAAAGAATTTATATTTGCACGGTTACTTGGTTAGGTTAAGTATAAATAAAGAGAATTCTGAAATAGTTTTCTGAAAAATTTTCCAAATAAAAGTGAATTGTTTATATCTACACAGAAAGCATTCATGTTCAAAGAAAACTGTTTTAAACGTTTAAAAAAAAAAAAATCCAAATAATCCAGAACCTCCCTGTAAAATCACACTTTTGGTAACCGATTTTTTCAAATTTAGAATTCTATCATGCTATTAGTGGATATTAATATTCTATAAATGGTAAAAACCATATATTTTATACTGACATGGTACTTTAGAGGAAAGCGTAGTGTATACCACTCCCTACCCACAGAACCCCCCCAAAAAATCAATTTTCCCTGGTAAATGTTATAAGAAAAAGTGATAGGTACTTAAGTGTGTGATGGATGCCAGAAATTATATTTATAAATATAATTTAGAAATATAATTTGAAGGAAATTTGAACGTTGGCTGGTAAAAGGGTAAAACCAGGTACAAAGGCTACCGTTAGAAGAGAGGTCGGAGTACTCAGCACTATTGTCTTTTAACCCCCTTCTAATAGGGCCGGTTAACTGCCAAGAAAAGCATTATTTTCACCAGTCTAAATTCGACATTCAACCAGTATTCATAGAGATTGAAAATAAGTGCCAGTTAAAGTGTTAAACATTTGAGTTAAATCAAACTCGATAGTTTCTATATAATTATAATTTTAATTCATTATTCACAATTAATAAATAATTACTGTTTGTTAAGTTACTAAATTAATATATAGTTAAATTATTTATTTAAAACAGTGGTTCTTATTTATGCTCTATTTATTAATACTACTATCTCTCTCTTAAAAAAAACACACACACTCACAAGCCCCTTACAAAACCGCTCGTACTACAATAGTACAAACATACAACATATATCACTAATATACATTTCAATGATATATGAAATTTAAAGAAAGTAGTTGGAGCTGTTCTCTCTAGATAACCACGAAAAACTGAAGAAAAAAAAAATAGTAAAGTGGCACTTCTGGTTAATGGATTTTGCTCGAAATTTTCATGTCTGGACACGATGGTAATACCTAAACGGAATACCAAGGTTGTGAGCTTCCTGCAACTTCTCGTTTTTGAGATATTCTGTTAACACGCACAGACTGTTCGATAAAAAAATTTTTTTTTTTTCATTTTCAGGTGATCCCAAAACATGTATTTCCGGTGATAACTCAATTTAGTAAATCTGGCACGAAATCGCAATACTTCCTTTACTAGGATTAGGAGAACGTAAAAGTCAGATTTATACAATTGCGTAATTGTCAGATTTATACCTGCGGACATTTCCTCCTCAAGATTTAGTTTTACTTGGAGCAATAGCTCTTAACCAGATATGAGTGCATCCCCTCATGGTGCGGATTTCTTCGATATTTGTAGATTTTGAGACAATTAAATCATTTCCTATCCCCTAGCATCGTCAAGCAGTGTTTTGTACAAGTATGCCCTATTGAAGTGTACAGTTTACTTAATTACAGTTTACAGTAAACTCTAATTTTACGAACTCATTTTAAATCTAAACCAGAAAACGTTCCTATGAAATGTATACTGGAGTTGTATGCATCTGATTTTTGAGAGAAAGCATAACAAGTATATTTTGAAAGGAATTGACACGCTGATATCTGCAGCATGCTTATTTACTCCAGTGCATAGAACACAATGGGCCCCAGACATGTATTTATAAGATATGTATGTATTCATTATCATCATCATCTTCAAGGGTTAGGCAAATTGGACTTTCCATCTCCAAATCGTCCAAAGTTGTTTTATGTTATAATTTTAAGTTATTTTAAATACAACAGGTTGCTCAAATAAGCAAATCTTTGTTGTCAAAATAGGGATAACAATTAATAACTAAATTACTATTACTTTCTACATTTACAACAATCAAACATATCACCATAAAAACAGAATAAAAAAAATGAATTAATTAATGAATTAATTAAATGAATAAATAATTTGTAAAACGAAAACAAGTGGATCTTAGAATGCTTGGTCACTCCATCTAATGCGAGGACGCCCCATACTTCTCCCGTCCACGAGGATACATTTTCACAGGTAACCGACTCACGTCCATCCTGCCCAGGCATGCATACCTGTTCTCCTGTTCAATGAGGGCCACCATCTACAATTCTTTACTTATCTCTTATTACAACGATGGTCCAACAGACAGTAACTCGCGACTAATCTAAGAAATCGTATCCGCGCACTCTCAATCCTTTGCCGAAGAGCTCTGGTAAGGGTCCAAGTTTCTGATCCATAATGCGTGGAAGGGCCATTACTTTATAAAACTTCAACTGAGTTTCATCGGCATGTATGTATTCATAACCATAGTGTTTATTAATTTATTTAAATAAACAAGCAAAAAATTAGTTGGCTGGGATCAAAGAAGAAACTTTTTATTTTAAAAAAAGTTTATTCGACGTTTTGCGGACACCTTTGGTGTACTTCCTCCAAAACTGTTAAGGACGAATGGAGAGTTAAATGTTGGCGCTTTATTTAAATATATTAGATTAGAGTGGAGGACTTTACTTCGTCCTTAGGACATTTGAAGTTAACACTACTCGTTGAAAATATCAGACAGCAATTACTCGTTAAAATGACATTTTAGTGTTGATACGTCCACAGAACCCTTTATTTTTCTCGGATAAATGTTTCAATTAAAAAATGATGAATTTATATATAGGGTGACCAGAGTTATATGCTCCACCCACTTTTTTTTTAAACGGCGGGAAATTTCGAAAAAATAGAAAACACGTATTTAATCATTTTTAGTCTAGTTTATTTTCAGTGATTGATCCATTTTTTTATACCCCAATATCCCGAGATACAGCATCCAACTTTTTTTTTTCAAATGGAACATTATATTTTTTTTTGCATATTTTTATAGTACTTGAGCCTCTAAAAAAAAAAAAAAAAAAAAAAAATTTAAAATCGGTTAGGTTTTTCAAAAGTTATGGTAATTTAAAATATGAAAAACAAATTTCAGTTTAATGTCAAAATTACCTTATTTTTTCTTTAAAGAAGCTCTTCAAACTGGGCACCATCAACGGATAGGCAAGCCAAAGCTCTGGACTCCCACGCTCTGTTTGTAGCAGCACTTAGGTGGCAAAGTCAACATCTAGGCAGGCTAGAGTTATTCGACGTTCCAGATCTTCGACTGAAGCCACGGGATTAAGGTTACTGTACACTTTATTTTTTAGATATCCCCACAAAAAATGGACAAAAATGCACAATTTTATGGACTGATGAATCAAAGTTTACCAACAATGGCCTTCTTAATCGTTGGAACTTTAGAATATGGGCAGAAGAAAATCCACAAGTTACCTTCGCCACACGCCATCAGGTTGTTTTTTCTACAAACGTTTGGTGTGGAGTTTTAGGAAACCAACTAATCGGCCCATACTTCTACAGAGGAAACTTAACTGGTGAAAGGTATCTAACTTTTTTAAGAGACATTTTGCCAGTTCTGCTTGAAGATGTTCCTCTAAAACGTCGGCTAGATATGTATTTTCAACAAGATGGTTGCCCGGCACATAATGCGAGAGTTGTTCGACGTTACCTGGACAGAAATTTCCACGAAAAGTGGTTAGGAACTCATGGTCCGATCCAATGGCCACCTCGATCTCCGGACTTAACCCCAATGGACTATTTTTTGTGGGGATATCTAAAAAATAAAGTGTACAGTAACCTTAATCAGTTGAACAGCTTCTTTAAAAAAAAAATAAGGTAATTTTGACATTAAACTGAAATTTGTTTTTCATATTTTAAATTAGCATAACTTTTGAAAAACCTAACCGATTTTAAATTTTTTTTTTTTTTTTTTAGAGGCTCAAGTACTATAAAAATATGCAAAAAAAATATAATGTTCCATTTGAAAAAAAAAAGTTGGATGCTGTATCTCGGGATATTGGGGTTTAAAAAAATGGATCAATCACTGAAAATAAACTAGACTAAAAATGATTAAATACGTGTTTTCTATTTTTTCGAAATTTCCCGCCGTTTAAAAAAAAAGTGGGTGGAGTATATAACTCTGGTCACCCTGTATATAAGTTATAGATCATAACATAATTAGATGTAAGTTGCCGTCATCACTCTGCAGTCCTAGAAACAATGCAAGTGTGCATTACTAGGAAACCCCTCTTCAGAGGGCCTATATGTAACTAGTCCAGATATGAGAGAAGAGAATTCAATAATTTAATTCTATTTTGTACTTTCATACGGAAAGGACACAGAGTTCCCAACTAGTGTGTGTTAAGTGAATATTAACATTATTAGTTGAGTAATAAATATTATTAATATTATAGAGTGTAATTAAAGAAATAAAGTTTTAAAAAACACATCTATTGTTATTAAAAATATAAGTTATATATGTGTAGTTAGCATATTTATGGAAAATATTAAAACATTTCCTTAAGAAAGTCGTTAATTTAAAAAAAAAATGATCAACAAAGTCATATTTTCACCGGAACCTACGTATCGGTTCCGGCGATGATATTTAAATGGAATATATAAAGTTCGATAATTTTGATATAATTTTTTTAAACATTTTTCATTAAGTCCTAATTAGAATATTGTACTACAGGTTATAGATTATTTTTGGTTGTTTTTTTTTTTTTAAATCGAGCGCATTATCGATAAAATAATGCGCCTATGATTATGCGTGATACACGAAGGACCAACGTAGTAACGACGCGTGTACACCTCTTTTAAAAAACATACACACAAATATATATATATATAATATAACAACTTGGAAGCATAACTCAGTTTATATAAATTAAAATTAGAATATTTTTTATACTACGATTTTTTTTTTTTAAATATTTAATTTGTCGGAATATTATCGTTACAATTCATCAATATTAGGAAAAGTAATAAATAGTGCCACGCCCACATGGTGTCCGCTCCGCCTTCTAGCCTTCGTTTAATCAGGATCGTATTATAATTTGTTATGTATAACTTTCATTTTATTTTAATAGATTATATGAATAAAATTAGTTTATTTTAATTTTTTTTTATTTATGATTTACTTAAGGCTGAGCATGTTAGTAGAAAAGGTTTTGTCTTTCAGATTTACTAATCTTGTCCTCACGCGTTGGTCTAATCGCTAGCGCACTTACCTTTAGTGTGAGAATTCTCAGGGTTGGATTCCTGTGATGGCAAAGTCGTGTTGACCCAGCATCGTGAGAAAAAATGGGAAGCTACAGTTACAGTAGCGCACCTAGGTAGCGAAAGTCAGAACTAAACAGCAAGGGTATTGTGGCGCGCTTATCACACCACAATCGTCCTCCAATATATCGCCGTCTGGCAAGCCTTGCTCCTTTTTGGGCTGTTGCGCCATAGGTGTTTTTTTTTTATTTAAGAAATTGAGGATCCAGATGGTAATAAGTTTCATCTTTTAACATTAAACAAAAAATTTAAAAAAATTGCAATATTTAATAGGGAAATGATTGAGCTCAGTGATTATCCCACGCCGTGGGATAAGTCCAGCAGTACTAATCTTAGATTTTCTCTTCCTAGAAGCTTATGTGATGGATGCAAGAAATATAAAAATATATTTAATTTAAAAAAATAAAAAATATCAAGAGTATATGACATTCCCTTGCAAAAGGACATTTCAGGTAGAAGACCGCTATTGTCTCTTAGAGTTCATGAACTTGATAGCATTGTGTACCACTACTTCTCACAGGGGAAGATTTGAAATCACAATTAGAAGACATTCCCTTCAATAGACAGCCTGTTTTAGACACCGAACCAGAACATATCAGAACTGTGCCAGTTATAAGTTATAACATAACAGTTTATTCCAACTAAATTCAGTAAATTAATAAACAAAATATTGCTGTGTTATTGAATAGCATTTAAATATCTTTAAAGAATATATTTAATTTAATCTACCAGTTTTTTCTTAATTATTCTTATTACTTCACTCTCTTAAACATATATACTTATAAGCCCTTTTACAAAACCGCTCAAGCCACTACAAACTACAACAACACATCATCACCAATTACATTTCATTGGTTCAGCTCATTGCCCTGTGGTGGGTAATGTTGTCTGTAACGAGAGAACATGTTTGTAATGGGAAATGAAGTGCGTGCCAATAACACAGAACGAACTGTAAAGGGATCCAAAACTGAGAAAGAGATAAAATTGAGAATCTCACTCGCTACTTAGTGGGAGACTGTGTATATATACAGCTGCCAGCCCTACAAGAGACGACAATCTTTAGAACAGTTTATACAACAGTTATAACGCGTCAACAATCAACTTTACTCTGTCTAAAACTCTCGCTAACTAATTTCTATTCACGTGTAAAGTCCTGGCAGTTTTATGTCTCTATTTTATTATCCAGTATTCAAACATTCATTCTTGTTTATTTTTTCAAAAAACCCTTCCTCATTAATTTCTCCCCTTCTGAAACCCCATTATACCAACGATATAAATTTGAAATTTTTACGCCCAAATTACGCAAAACTATAAAAAAAAATTATTTTTTTTTTAATGTTTCAAATAAAAGTGATACGACGTTTATATCTGTGCAGCTAGCAATCCAAGTTTAAACGAAATCGTTGCATTCGTTAATTCCGACAAACCCAAAAACTTAACCTATAATGTTGCGTTATTAATGTTTGTTTCTTTAAATTTAGAATTCTACCATTGTTTCAAATATATATTAATTTTATATAAGTAGTTATTTACTATACATTGAATTGAGGGCGGTAATTTAGAGGAAAGCTTAACGTCACTATTCCCCCTCCCCAAAAATTAATTTTTTCAGGTATTTTTTATATTTGTAGACAGTACGAGTAGTTTGAGTTATTTTCGAAAAATGACAAACAACTGGACAAAATTATTCAATAAAGTCGCAATATCCGGGGCGACGAATTTTGCCCGAAACTTTCGTCTAAATGGAATATCAAGTTTGAGCTTCCTACGACTTTACATTTTTGAGATATTTCTTTTTTTTTCTCTCTCTTTATTTAAGATTTTTTACAACTGCCTAATCTAGGCAACAAGTAAAAATTATTAATAATTAAAGTAGAAGTGTGTGCGTTAGCTAGCACGAATATCCTGGCTTGAAGGTGTGAACGGCAACCATCCAGCGATAGCAGTCATAATGCACCATTAATGGCCTTAGCATGTGTGGCTGTATCTCAAGACAGACGACGGTCAGATATTCAGATGGTCACGGCGGCCACATATTTGCTAAAAACATTTTTTCGTAATCAGCGATACCTCCAAAACATGTATTTGACAGTGAAAATTCAATTCCGAAAAGTATTACACGAACCCAATACATGTTCTTACAGCTGTAAGAGAAAATAAATTATTTATAGTTACGCAATTTGTCAGATTGATGAAGTTAGATTTAGCAATAAATGCTTGAAATATTTCCTTCTCTTTGTTCCGGTTATATATATATATAGTTCAAATGTGTTGTGTAACAACAGTTTAAATTATTGTTGGTTTCTTAATCACACATACACAACAATTTAGAAGAGATGGAGGTATTATTTCAAACTAAAGGATATAGTTACGTGATCTTTTATTATCTTAATTCAACTCACTAATGCAACTAGTACCGTTTTATATTGCTTATGCAATTTAATACAAAATAAATAGGTATTCATATGTGATTGATTACTCTTAATAGGTTTGCTGCGATTTTAAAGTAGACTACTTACTTAAAATGAACGATTAAGAGTTATGGATTAATTATAGAATAAAACTGTGGTGTAGTTTATGAATATGTCTCTTTATTTCGTCTTTAAATTTCAAATTTTGTTCCTAACTTGAATAATACAGGTGATGGGGGACAATTGTCAACCTACTTTTGGGCAATATGTCCAGCCCAACGCAGTCTACCCAATTTGATGAGGCTCACTATGTCTGCCTCTTTATATAGCCTTCAATTCATCATATGTCCTTCGCCTCCATGTCTGACCATTTAGTTTGGCTCCATAAATTTTCCGAAGGACTTTTCTTTCAAAAGTACAAAGGGTGATCTCATCCGCCTTCCTCAATGTCCAACATTGTGAGGCATATGTTAGGACCGGACGTACAAGTGTTTTGTAGAGATCATCGTCTTCTTGGATCTAGATATGTTTCGACTTTTGAGGTATCTGTGCAGTCCATAATAGCATCTGGTGGCAAGGTGGATTCTACGCTTTATTTCCCCTGCACACTGTTTTCGGCATTTATTTGAGTGCCAGGTAGAGTAGAATGTTATATTCAGCCAAAAATCAACAAACATTTTTGAATTAAAGCGTCTCAGTTTTCTGAGAGCCATCTAAAAACAATAATTGTTTCAGAAATATGTTCCAATTAAAAGTGATTGGTTTATATCAGTGCACTTAGCATATCAAATTTAAAGGAAATCGTTATAGTATTTTTTTTTTTTGAGAGAGAGCATTCCAAAAAACTCAGAATCCTGTTCTTCTGCAATCTTTGATGAAAATTTAGACAAACCGGGACCTATGAAAACGTCCCTCAAGTCACCTTCGCCGGGCATCCGCCTTCGCATTGCCTTGCAATGGGTGTCAGCTTATTCCGAACACCCATCTTGGTTAGGACAGTTAGGCAATCCCACACCAGTCGCGAAACTATTTGGTGTGACAAAATTGCTTACAAAGCAGCCTGGCTAGCGGAGTAACATGGCCATCCTCCTTCCCACTAATCAGTGCCTAAAAATCCACCTGCACAGAGCTGTAGCGCCGCCATTTCGGCCTGAAAGACCATAGCACATTTTCCTAAACTGGTCTTGATTTTAACCTTAGAGCTACCTCAATATACTCCAGCTCCAACACCAGACCGAGTTACCGAGCAGAGGAGGGCCACTGTCCCATTCACCTCTGCTCGGTATTGCAATGTGGAAATTACTGACGTCATAAATCCTGGGAATCATCCTCTCTGTTGGCATACGAAGAAAACATTTTTTTTTTTAATGGCGCTACAACCCGCTAGCGTGGGTCTTGGCCTCCGCCAACCAACTTCGCCTTCCGTCTCTATCTTGAGCGCCATTCTCCAGCTAGGCACTCTAGGCAGGGTTCGTAGCATAAACACGTTCATCTAGCAAGCTGGGGTCCATCCTGGCAATATGTCCAGCCCAACGCAATTTGATGAGGCTTACCATGTCTGCCTCTTTATAGATGGCCTTCAATTCATCATTTGTTCTTCGCCTCCATGCCTGAGTTTGGGTTCATAAATTTTTGAAATGACTTTTCTTTCAAAAGTGCAAACGGTGATCTCATCCGCCTTCCTCAATGTCGTCCAACATTCTGAGGCATACGTTAGGACCGGACGTACAAGTGTTTTGTAGATTATCGTCTTCGTAGATCTAGTTAAGTTTCGACTTTTAAGGTATCTGTACAGTCCATAATAGCATCTGTTGGCAAGGAGGTTTCTAGGCTTTATTTCCTCTTGCACACTGTTTTCGGCATTTATTTGAGTGCCGAGGTATATAAAATCCCTCACCCACTCAAAACGATATTCTCCGATCAGTTATCATCTTTCCCTGTCTCTCACCGCCCAGACTCTGTACACAGGTATCTTGTCCTTGATTATTTATTTCAAGCCCAATTTTTCTCGCAGTGCCCTCTAATTTTACAAAGGTCTCAGTCATTACCTCGAAGGACCTACCCAACAGAGCAAAGTCGTCTGCATAAGCTATCAATTGAACAGTCCTATTAAATATATTATTGCTAGCCTGGGATATCAGCCTTTCTTATAGTCTTTTCCAATGCGAGATTGAACATTATACAGGCCAGTCCTTCACCCTTGTAGGTCTTAAAGAATTCACTGAGGCTAGATTACACCCTTACTGCACATTGGACCTCGGTCATGGTCATTTTTACTAATACCAAGAAAAAATGGTCGGCTTTAAAATTTTCTCGATCAACCTCTGAATGCCACAGATCCATGCCTAGAGTTAATGGGTGGGTGGCCCTTGAAGGAGCCTATGAGAAAGTAAAAATAAAACGGGGTGTAAGTTTCACATGACTTCTCTCATTCTAATTCTCACAGTTCTGATAGATAAATTTTCTTCTTCAATAAAGATTTGGGTGAGAGAGAAAAATGATCATTTAAAAAAAGAAAAACACTACTGGAAAACTTCATGAGAGAAATTGTGAAAATGAATTCACTAGTATTCTACGTGAGTTAACTATTATAGTTTTTGATATTGTCACTAGATAGCCCTTGTATACTCACCCCTTGGTAGGTCTCTACAATATGCTGCTTCCCTTTGCTATAATAAAGGGGAAGATTTGTACTAAGCTGTACCCGCATAATACTTTAATAAGTTTTTTTAAAACATTTTCATTTTTGGGAGAAAGAGAATATTAATGGAAGGAAGAAAATATTTCTCTCAATAATGAATGATACCGTCAATAAAGAGCAACAGGTCCCTTTGACAGATGTAAACAATTTAAAAAAAAAAAACGAAAACAAATATGTAAACAATGAAAAGGAACGAACCTAAATTTGTTCATCTTTCATTGATTAAAAATATGAAATAAATATTAAAAACATATACGCGGTTTATTAGGATGTGGTAGGGATTCTGTCGATTGTCCCTCTTTCCCCTCTACATTCAATAACAACAGGTTTTTTTTTTTATGAGGCGCGATGGGACGTATTTATTCCTTTTTTTTTTTATTATTATTTGTTTTAATCATATATTATTTTTACTTTCACTTCTTGATGATTGTGTTAAATTTTCCCAAAAATGTGTTTTTATTAGAAATATATTTATTTTAGGAGGTGCCCTGAGATCGAAAAAATTCTGGTGTGAAACACTCACACGACTTTCTCTTATTCCGTTAATACAACTATATATATCATTTTTTTTTTTAATTTCAAATTTTTTATGTGTTATGTCCTAATATGAATATTGGGAGTAGCACTAATCTATCTACCAACCCTGGCGAAAGTAATAACGTACTTCAAATTAGCGTTCCATAACCAGCCCAAGAAACAAAAATTTGAGATTGAACATTCCTATGAACCACCTAAACACTATTTTTGGTAATTGCGAGGTTGTCCGTGACACCTGTCATGGTGGACCACTGTTCTAACCCCTCCCACTATCAACCTTCTATCACAGTTAAATGCAATCAATCCATACTATCGATAGTATCGAATTACACTTTGGTCTTTTCATTACATCCTAAGAAACTATTTAAATAATAAAAAAAAAAGAAAAATAAAGTAATGCCTACTTTTTCAGGCGGGCTTAACGTCCAACTACCAAATTAGGTGTCGTGGACGGGGGACGGAAGCTCGTACTTTACTGTTAACATTTTTCATACCAATTTGAAATTTAGCAGTTATACGCGGAACTCGAACTGGGGTCCTCCCACTTACAAGTCCATGCTCATAACCACTGCACCAACACCCGTCACCTATTTAAATAATAATAAATTCATTTTTTTTTTTTTTGCGCTTCACAACATATGTGGCAGGGCAAAAAAAAGGGAACAATATATACCAGAAAAAATAGTGTGATTTGTATAAAATGTGTTCCATAAAGCTCATAGTATCCAAATTAATAGTAGTAATAGAGGTGCATTTATGTAGCTGACTTAATCCGAGAAGATGACCTACACACAACTTGCACTGATAGGAAAATGACCATTAACCGTTATTACTTTCTCTTACTCCTAGTAAGAGGAAGTATTGTAATCGTGTTTAATTTTCATTTCGAGTTTCACCGGAAATATCCGTTTTTAGGTCCCCTAAATCTAGAACAGTGGTTTTTAGAAAATGGTCTGTATGAGTGTGTGTGTGTGTGTGTGTGTGTGTGTGTGTGTATGTGTATGTGTGTGTGAACAACATAGCTCAAAAATGAAAAACCGTAGAAAGTTGAAACGTGATCACCATGGGATCTGACAGTACGTTACCTATCAAAATTCTCAACCGGAAGTACCACTTTACTAGTTGTTTTTTGTTTATTTTTTGCGATTTTCTTAAAAATGGCTCTAACGCTTGAAACTTAATACATCAAGTACGCATACAAAGACGTATAACTTTTATTTCAAACATTTCTCCAGAAAAAATCATTTAAGGTTAAAGTGCTATTTCAATTTATTAGACAGATCTCTCATCTAAATAATGTTAATTAGAATTAAATATGTTGTTGAAATTCCGAATTTGACAAAAATTGGATGACCGGAAGCGATCCGTTTATTTTAACACTTTAGTAAATTGTTTTTTTCACTTTTTCGCGATTTTCTCAAAAATAGCTCCGACGATTTTTTTGAAACTTCTTAATATAAACTACACATACAAAGATCTACAATTTTTATTTAAAATATTTCTCTGGGAAAATTCATTTAAGGGCACTTTTATTAGAGGGGTAGGGTTATGTTTTTCCCTAAAGTGCTATTATAGGACAATAATTCTATCATCCAAAATCAAATAGAAATAAATAGATGGCCAAAATTCCGAGTTTCAAAAAGATTAGTAAACCGGAAGTGCGCTTTTACTGAACAGTTTTTTTCAGTTTTCGATGGATTTCATTAAATTTGGTACACTAACTATAAATTTATCAATTATAATTTTAAGAACTGGAGTAAGAGAAAGTTGTGTGAGTGTTTCACACCAGATTTTTTTTTTTACGTAACTAATGTGTATGTGACATGAATGTTGTTAGGAGGGGAAAAAAACAAAAAAAATATGGAACAAAAATAAAATTAGAAAAATGTAAATATTGTGTTGAATACTGGTAATGGTAAACAAAGCTTGGAAAAGAGAACATAATGATAAAAAATTGAAAAAAATGTAAAATAAAGTAACATACAGAATAGTATAACATATCGATGTATCATTAATCGTAAAAGACAACGTATGATTTGTCATTGTCGGGAGGGTCAGTAGGTTTGGAGGGGTCTTTAGAATAGTGTCCGCCATGACAGGGGTCTCTAGAACTCACAATTACCTTATTTTTACTTTCTCTTACTCCTAGAAAGAGGAAGTATTGTAATCGTGTCAAATTTTCGATATCGAGTTTTCACGGAAATATCCGTTTTGAGATCCCTGAGTCCAAAAAAGTGGTTTTTAGCAAATAGTCTGTGTGTGTGTGCGTGTGTGTATGTGAACAGCATAGCTCAAAAACGAAAAACCGTAGAAAACTGAAACTTAATATTCCGTTTAGGAATGTTAACCCTAAAGAATAAAGGAATGATCACCATGCGATCTGACTGTGCGTTATTTGTCAAAATTCCTCAACCGGAAGTACCACTTTACTAGTTGACTTTTTTACTTTTTTGCGTTTTTCTCAAAAATGGCTCCAAGGATTTTCTTTAAACTAGATACATCAACTACATGTACAAGGAGCTACAACTTTTATTTGAAACATTTCTCTGGGAAAATTGATTTAAGGGCCCCTCTGGGGGAAGGGTGGGGTTAGGTTACCCTCTAAAGTGCTATTTCAGGTTATTACACAATTCGGTCATTTAAAGAATGTTAATTAGAATGAAATATGTTGTTGAAATTCCGAGTTTGAGAAAAATCGGAAAACCGGAAGTGCTTTTGTTTTAACACTTTACTAAATATGATTTTTTCACTTTTTCGCGATTTTCTCCAAAATGGCCCCGACGATTTTCTTGAAACTACACATATGAACTAAATATTCAAAGATCTACAACTTTTATATAAAACATTTCTCTGGGAAAATTCATTTAAGGGCACTTTTAGGAGAGGGTTAGGGTTACAGCTTCCTCTAAAGTACTATCATACTTGATTATACAACTCTATCATCCAAATGAAATTAATAAGAAATAAATAGTTGGCCAAAATTCCGAGTGTGAAGAAAATCAGTAAACCGGAAGTGCGCTTTTACTGAATAGTTTTTTCAGTTTTCGACAAATTTCTATAAATTTGGTACACAAACTATAAAATTTGTCAATTATAATTTTGATAACTGGAGTAAGAGAAAGTTGTGTGAGTGTTTCACACCAGATTTTTTTTTAAAGAAAAATGTTACATATAAAACAGATAGGTTAGCACACACACATACTCAGATCATTTTCCAAAAACCCCTTCTTTGGACTTAGGAGAGACCTCAAAATCTGTATTTCCGGTGAAAACTCACTATCAAAAATTTGACACGATTATAATATTTCCTCTTACTTAATAGGTGTAAGAGAAAGTAGAAATAAAAGGAAAATAAAAAAACTAAAAATACAGGGAAGGCGACATTCTCCCTTAATTTGAACACAAAAACAAAAAGTAATTTTCAAATAATTTTTTATTGTAATCCCCCCAATAATTTTGTCTGATATTTTCAAAGATGTCCATCAAAGCATTGTTTAATTCCTCTGAGAATATGGTATGGCTAACTAACTAACTTTCCTATTTCAAATGGAATATACGATTTAATTTTTATTTTCGGCAAATTTGAAAACTAGATTCTTTTTTTTCTTAAAAACTTCGATTAAATTAAAATTTAAGCATGCTTAACTCATTTAGAAGTGAATTAATAAGAAATTTAATCAAATGAATGCATGACAGTTAACAAAATTATCAATAAGTATATATTGAAAATAAATGTCCACAAAAGACTTCCACAGATTTTGTTAGAAAAATTGTGTTTCTAATAATAACAAACTATTTAGAAAAAAAAACAACAAACATATAAGATGGACAAATTCAAACACAGAAATAAAAATAGTCAAATGACTACTGTAAGCAACAAGGAAAAAAGACAATTACCAACAATAAATAGCAAATAAAGGATGTAAATAAAGGATATTTATTTGATAATTTTCTAACAATCATGGATTTATTTGATTAAATTTCTTATTAATTCACTTCTAATAAATAAAGTTTGTTTACAAAATAAAGAGTAAATAACAACAACACACTTACATATGTAGAAAGAGAGGTTAATCCAATCATATTGAATTTGGTATCAGTTTAAAAAAAAAAAATACTATATTACATTAGAAATAAGAAAACTAATTAGCCTTTTCGGAGTACTTAAAACAAAAAAATTGTGATATCCTTTTTGAAAATTTCAGACAAAATTATGGGGATTACAAAAAAAAAATGGGGATTAGCTCAGTGGTAGCGCACTGGACTAGGAACGCGGAGGATCCGGGTTCGAGCCCAGCAATGCTATCTCTTCTTAGGAGCTTCTTTCAGCTCACTGTCCGCTAATGGTTAATGTTGTCTGTAACAAGAGAACACTGGTCCGGAAGCCGGCCGTGCACTGAGAAGGCTCCGGATCTTTGGGGTTGCTATATGGGCCCCTAAAAAGGCTTTGGATAGCATAGGGCTCGTATACTATGCGGATAAATAGGTATACCATGCTTATAAATTTACAAAACTCCTGGAGTGTCAGCGTTAGCAGCTATAACCTCCTAAAGGTAAATATATACAATTGCTTGAATTCTAATATATAAATGATTTGGGAAAAATTTTTAAAAACCCAAGCTGTATGCAGCCCATTCTTAATAATAGATTGCTCCTCACTCTGCTGTGCCTGAGCACCCCCCCCCCCCAAGTCATAGTCCCCTATCACTCTGCAATGTTGATTAGTGCTTAAACTGCACCTGTCGAAAAACGTCTCTTTGGCAACTCTGTTATAATCTTGAACATATTAAGATGTTCGTAGAAACGTGCAGGTCAAGGATTCGGATAAACCTGGGTGAGGAAGTTACCAATCTCAGGATCTTATTTTGGAGACTCCAGGAGGGACAGAAATATAATAACATTGGTCTAACCACTGTCTTATAGAGCAAAAGCTTATTCTCTCGGGAGAGACTAGACTCCCTACAAACAAGGGAAATAACATCCGTATAACCGCCTTTCCCCTATTAATTCTGTCCCTTATGTGGTTAGCAAAGATGAGCCTCCGGTCGAGAACCACGCTTAGACACTTGACAGTGGCAGACCAAGGTATAAGCCCCGAAACTGACATGCCGGCACAACCTCCGGCTTGCGCCTGGAGAACAAAATAGCCTCAGCTTTGGATGAATTTATCTTAATTTTCCACCTACTGCAGTGTCTCTAAACTCAGACCATAGCCCTATCCAAACGGTTAACAATTATATCCAGTCTCCAGGTGGAAACATTAATACCTTTTGCGCTTAGTGCTGGCGCACTGGACTAGGAACGCGGAGGATCCGGGTTCGAGCCCAGCAATGCTATCCTTATATTTTCTCTTCCTAGGAGCTTCTTCCAGCTCACTGACCGCTAATGGATAATGTTGTCTGTAACGAGAGAACACTGGTCCGGAAGCCAGCCGCGCACTAAGAAGGCTCCGGATCTTTGGGGTTGCTATATGGGCCCCCAAAAGGGCTTTGGATAGCATAGGGCTCGATCCCTCCTCACAGACAATAAAAAAGTAAAAAAGCAGATGTTGTATTCCTCTTGTGACACGCTGTGTATGTGGTTGTATGTGTGTGAACATATATATAAAATCAATTCCTTTAAAAAATATATAAATAAATATATAAAGACCCCCCAATATTATACTAGACTAATTTTCTTGTTGATTTATAAAACGGAAACAAGGAATTAAGTCGATAAGTTATCTAAGATTAAGACGAATAAAACTTGTAGAGATTAAAATGGTTACAAGATTATATCATTATTTAAATAAATAAATAAAAAAAAAAAAAATGGATGAAGATAACAACCAAAAAGAGAATAAAGACAGGTTGACTTGTTTTCAAGACAAGAAGAAATACGTCTAACCAAAAAAAAGAAGTTTTTTCTCTTGGTATAATAATACACCTCACTAGTAGATAGCGCTGTCTGTACAAGCTTATTTATGAAAGCCTACAAGCAAGCAGGAAGGTCAGTGCTTGCAGGTTTAATATTACTGCTAGTTAACAGGAGTAAGCTGTCCTGCACCTAATAAAGGCTCATCATAATATAAATAAACAAATTGTATGAGCTTTACAAAAATTAAAATAATAATAAGTATGTAAAAAGTGGATTAGCATGTTGAAAATATTTATTGCTTCATTTAGAGAACAATAATGTTGTCAAAAAGTTTAGTATTTATTTTCAATATTTTAGAGAAAATAAATATATCTAATAATTAAATGTCGTTGTTTATTGTATTATTATCTAATAATTTTTTTTTTTTGATCAAATCTGGCAAGATCGTAATACTTTCTCTTGTTTCATGTTTACATTGTTGTTAAACTTTATAGTTGTTTGCGGCAAGTAAAAGTTGTTTGAATTTTTCACACCAGATTCTGTATATGTGTGTGTGTGTGTTTTAATCCAATTAATTATTCTGAAGACAATTTATACCGTATTGTGTCTGAGGTTATCAGGTATCTAGCAAGGCAATGGAGTGCTCCATAAGGTTTTAATAGTGCATGTTAATTGGATATTTTTCAAATTTGTGTTAGTAAATTCAATAGTGTGTTATTTAGCTACAGAAAAAGCGGAAATAAGATAATGGTGTTAGTAAATAACGAAGCTAAGAAGACCATTGAAGTTTATTAAGGACTTTTTAATTATTACTTAAAACTCAATTAATAAAACCTATTTAATTGAATAAAACATTTGAAAATAAAATTAAATGAGTACTCTAAATAGAACCAGGTGTAAATTGTATACTGTATTGTAATAAATGTACCTGTTAGAAAAATAAAATAAAAATTAACCTATATTTCCATTAATAATGAGAAAATATTATACATTAATTTTGTTAATAAATTCTCTTAAAGGTAACAGAAGTGATATTTAAAACTGAAGATGCGGGTATTTACATTGTGTTAAGATAGAGTAATAATATCATTCATTTTCTACTAAAATGTTTTAAGATAAACTTCCAGTTTCAACTATTAATCAATGTTTAACATCAATGATTGTGCCAATAGATGTTAAATCTAGTCTATATTTATTGTGGTTTAAGTTAGATAATTATATAGTACTAGTTTGTACTATACTTATTATTTTGTACATTAGTGGAAGTTTATTTATTGGGGGCCACCTTTTAAATTTTAAGATTGCACAATATTATAACAGATGGAGTCACTTATGGGGTTTCATAACTTTATTTATTTTCTTTTTAATTCTGTTTCTATTTTTAGTTAATTACAAATTTTAATGTAATCTAATTTTTTTTTGTATTTACTAAATTTTAAAATTATTATAATGTTTATTTTGTAATTAATTTAAATTTTTGATCTACATTCAATTATAAAATAATTATTTTAAAAAAAAAAAGCTGGTTTGATACAATTACACGAATTTCTTTAAAATTCGTTAATTTCTTTACACAGTTAAAAGAACCTTTCCAGCCCTTAAAACCTCTCTAAATTTAATAAGCTCTCCAATTTTCCGATGACTTTCTTGGAAAACTGTTTCAAAACAGAAGTGATAGGTCTCTGTATGTATGATTAGTACACCAATGAATTTAATTAAACCCGTTGGTTTCATTTTGAAGAAAGCCGCAAAAAACTGTAGAAAAACAACCTGTTCATTAATGTTGATACATTTCTGGTCAACCGATTATTTTTTTTTAAACTTGAAATTTTGGCATTACATTTCATTGTAATTAATATTATATAGTTGATTAGAATAGTATAATAAACTGAAATGACACTTTAAAGGAAAATATAATCCCATTTGTTTCCCCCAAAAACTCACACAAAATGGAAAGTCTCACTCGATAGTTAGGCCAGATTAGAGTGGGAGACTCTGTTTATATATAGCTGCGCTAGCCCTACAGGGGACAGTCTTTCAACAGTTTATACAGCAGTTACAACGCTTCAGCAACCAACTACTTGCTACCTTTCTCTTTACTCATTCTAAATCTCTCACTACCAATTTCCATATTCTGTAAAGTCCTGGCAGTTTGTGTTACTTTCTCATTATACAGTGTACAGCATTATTGCCAGTTTATTTCTTCAGATAAAACCAATTCTCTCCTTCTCATACCTATTATAAAAAACCTAATTTTTTGGGGTTCCCCTTGACAATAATACTTAAAGTAAATATCAAGTTTGAACTTTCGGCGATTTTTCTATTTTTTGATTTATGCTGACCACACACACACACACACATACATCAATTGTTGAAGACCACGTTTTTCGACTCAGGGAAGCTCTAAACGCGTATTTCTGGTGAAAACTAGTTACGGAAATGAGCAAGTCAATACTAGGGCAATGTGAATATTTCTCCGCCTAACCCTTAAAAGACACTACTACAAATTAAATTACTGTTTGTTATGTTGGCACACTTGTTGCAAAAGTAAATACGAAATGTGAATTTGATTAGATAAATTGTTTTATACGGCTGTTTAAAGTAAGTGAATTTTTGACAAAATGAATAAACCGTCATAAAATGCTTCGTTTTGGATGGTTTATCGCCAACAGAAATTCATCCAAAGTTGGTGAAAGTGTATAAGAAGTCTCTACCTTCGTTATCAACAGTAGAAAAAGGGAGAGCTGAGTTTAAACGTGGTCGTAGATCGATTGAAGATCATGCACTTGAAGGACGGCCAAAAACTGCCAAGACCCGAAGAAAATATCGTGAAGATACACAATATGGTTCTAGATGATCGACGATTAAGGTGTATGAGATAGCTAAGGTTGAAGGCATCTTTGAACAATAAGAGTACGCCACATTTTGCACGAAGAACTCAGTATGAGAAAGTTTTGTGCAAGATGGGTGCACAAACAAAAATGCTGCGGAAAGTTGGATTGTTAAATGCTGATCACAAACAAATGAGGAATCGAGTTTCTCAGTAATGTTTTGCCCTTTTGAGAAGAATCCAATTGATTTTCTGCACCGATCTGTTATGATGGATAAAACTTGGGTTCACCACTTTGAAACCTGAAACAAAACAACAATCTAAGCAGTGGGTAGAAGCCGGACAAGTGCATCGGCTGGAAAGGTTATGGCTAGTGCTTGATTTGTAGAGGGGTTTAAAGTATGAATTGTTGGAATATCCTCCCTATTCGCCAGATTTAGCTCCCTTTGACTTGTATCTATTCCCAAACCTTAAGAAATTTGTGGCTGGAGAACGTTTTGGGTCAAAATGAAGAGGCGATAGCAGTGGTAAATGGATATTTAGAAAACCTTCCAGAATCGCACTTCAGGGACGGAATCCACGTACTGGAGAAATGTTGGGCAAATTATATTGAACCTAAGTGGTTACTACATTGAGAAATAAATACATTTTTAAAATAAAATAAAAGTCATTTTCACTACTTGAGAAATTTTCACCTTGCCCACGTAGTGTGTGTGTTTGTTTAGCATATTCGGTTGAATCAGTTCCTCCGCCGAAAATAAGCTTTATTGCATTTTTGTCACTTTTTTACTATTTTCTTGGAAACGGCGTTTTTTTTGAAACGTGATATACGAACTACAATATTTCATAAATAGGACCTTTTATGAATATATATACATATATAAAGGTGAAATGAGGCTTCTTTTATATAAAGGGAAATTACAATCGACAAGTAAAAGCAAACAAATCACAATTTTTGTCCTAATCGCAATCTAGAAATCTTGAACACAAATTTCCCACAGGAAGTTCGTGCTGTACGGTATAATGTAATGGGCCCAGTTAAGAAAATAAATAATTGCGGTTAACCCCGCCCTTGTTTAGCCAATATTCTATAGAGAAGGAGACAGTCCGATTGAATTTATATCACCTGGCATCTTCAAATATGAATATATGATTTCAAGAGATGTTCACAATACAGATATTTGTTTTGTTTAGCCCAACCCCACCTTTCTTTCTATTACTTCTTTACAATATAAATACATAAAATTTCCAAATATAATTATACATATATTGTCTAATATAATCTCCAGCATCCCTCTCTATCTCTCTCGACCAGCTATCTTAAATAATTCCAACCCCGTTGTCATAACACCCTTTTTTATCACTGAATTTATTTGTTTTGTTTTCATAATCGGTTATATCTGTTTATCAAATATATTTATTTAAAATGTTTAATATCTTCTTATTTAGCATATCTTTACAGCTTTTTGATGGTAAGCAGAAGATAATTCATTTCCAAATGGTTAACGGTAATTCAGGAGTTCAATAGATGAAACATTTGAGACGTTAAATAAGGATGGTTTATTCTAGAATAGCTTAACAATTTTGGAAAATGTTTAATTAAAATTATCTCTTACTGGCCCCGAGTTACTTATAAATATACTTCGTTACGACGGTCATTCAATAAGTAATGAGACAAATCATAAGTATGGCATCCTTATACTTATTTTCTCATCAGCTGTTCGAGAGTATTTGGTAAACATAACCACAAAATTTCTTTTTTTTCTTTTATTTAAGGCGCTTCAATCTATGGTCATTAGCGCCCGGAGCCTTCTCAGTGCACTGCCGGCTTTCGGACAGTATTCTCTCGCTACAGACAACACTGTCCATCACAGTGAGCTGTAGAAGCTCCTAGGAAGAAAAAATCTAAGGGCAGCACTGGACTCGCACCACTTAGCTAATCCCTCCCCGTTGTATGTTATATGTTATTCAGTTAATAATGGCGAGTCCGCTCGAGCATTGCACTTCGAAAGAACAATGCTCAGTAGATTTTTAGTTGAGAGCGTATCAAAGGTAGTAAAATCCACGAAAGAATGTTGAAAGTGTTCGCGAATAATTGTTTGACCCGTTCGAACGTTTACAAATGGGTAGAACCGTTTAAACGTGGCCGTTTAAGTGTCTGTGACGAGCAACGAAATGGATGACCGGTTGAAGTTGCTACTTCGTCTCTCGAATCTCGCATTAACGCGTTAATTCAAGGACAACAGGCATATTGTTGAACTGATAGCTGAAGAAGTGCACGCGATTGTTGAAACTGTTACATTATTCTGAATAAGCTGCGTAGGATAACATTCGTGCGAGATGGATTCCAAGAAACTTACGGACGCCCAAAAAAGAAACTAGGTTTCAAATCACTCAACAGTTGAAAGAACGATGTTTAATTGAAAAAGAATTTTTCAGTAGAATTTTAACATGTGTCGAAACATGGCTACACATTTTGAGCCGGAGTCTAAGTGTCAAAGCCTTGAGTGGAAATATACGGGTTCTCCTCTCGAAAGAAATTCAAGATTCAGCCGTCCGCATGTAAAGTCATGCTTCTTACAGTATTCTGGGGTTCGCAGGGTCCTATTTATTATGACTATCTCGAAGATCAACGAATCATCAATAGCCAGTATTATAGTGGTATGCTCTCAAACAAAGTAAGGACTGCCATTCGAATGAAACGTCGTCGACTCTTGACTAAAGGCGTGATTTTACTTCATGACAGCGGGCGCCCACACACGGCACAGTTAACTCAAGAAAACACTTAAAAAAGTAGGGGGGAGATCATTCTAACATTCCCCCTACAGCCCCGACCTTGCACCATCTGACTTCCATTTGTTTGGACCCCTTAAAGAGGCAAAACATTTTCAATCCAATAAAGAAGTTAAAAATCAGGTGCACAAAAGTGGCTTCAAGATCAACCCAAAGAATTTTATGCCAGAGGTATACACAAATTAGAAGAAAGATGGGACAAGTGTATAAATGTTACTGGGGACTATGTTGTGGCAGTAGCCAAAGTTTTGTATTGATTAAATAAATCGTTTTTGAGCTACAGCGATTTGTCTCGTTTTACTTATTGAATAACCCACGTAGAAGCAATTTTGTTCATACTTAGGGAATCTCAGAAACATCTGTTTTTCGATGAAAAATAATTTTTGATTATTTGATTTCGATCAATGCAGCAAATCAATGACAGAAGTTACCAAATCAATCAAGTAGATAACGGAACAACTAGGAGTTTGTATTTTGAACGCATCATCAACATCTAATATTAAATCACTCCGTTTTGTTAACACTCTTTTTCTACATAAAATATCTCTTGATCTATGTGAGCAAAGGCTTCTTTCATTCTTCAAATTTTCATCTTTCTTATCCCCTTACTCTGGTAGCTTCACTGATTATAGATGGTAGCGATGTTGGATCCATACCTGAAGAAATCTGAAACTATCTGAAACTAGAAAGGGATCGTAAACCATTCAGCTGAAGAGAAAATGTTTATAAAGTGACAAATGTACATTTTTTTTGTTTTTAATTTCACTGTTACTGTTATGAAAATATCAATTATTAAAAATGCAGACTAAGCATAGCACCAACGAGAAACTGATTTGGTCTCCACTTGTGAATAAATTTACAGAGAGTGAGTGAGTGAGACAGTGAGATACACATAGACACAAGAACAAAAAAGGTAATCTGAATTATGATATTAATTAAATCATGCGATGACGCACACGAATAAATGAGTGACCGCACGCAACAAACCCCTCTCCCCCCTTCCAATCTTTCTCTTGTTACCAAGCCGCTTTTAATTGTGTCACATTATTTCTGTGAAAAATTAATTATAAGTTGTCAATTATGGTGAATATAGAACCCAGAATTGTGAATATGGATTAACAGGAGGGCTGGCTAGAGAGAGAGAGAGAGAGAGAAATAGGGTTAGCGGACGTTTGGTTATTAAAACCAGTAAATGCAAGCATTGGCGAGCTGAAAGTATAACGTGTACTGTGGGGGGGGGGGGGGGTCAAATATCAGCCGATGAAGAGCAGGTTGGTGTCTAGTGAAGGGGGATGATACTACAATATATAATGTGGGCATTTTTTTGCTCTGTACCCAACTTGTTTCTATGCCAATGAACCAATTCCAATGAGATGAAGAAGAATGCACAACTGAATCTCTATGTATGTGTATGTATGTATGTTTGTAGGTGTAAATGTTAATGAAAATCAGTTCATTTTGTAGTTTTGTTAAAGCTCATAACTAAATGTACATGAGTTCCACAATCTGGTCGCACACTCGCGCTAAATATTCACTCACACAGTGTCTATATAGCTTCCATACTAACAATTATATGAATACATGTGTATATACGTGTATATATATGTTGTTGGTCTGTATGTATGTCTGTAACAAATATACCATGATCAAAAATTAAAATCCATTAAGCTCGCGTTCTATCACTCTCTCTCTCTCTGCACACTAAAATAGAGAGGAGTACACACACACAAAAAAAAGAAGGGAATATACTGTCTGGTTGCTATGATTACAAAAAAATATTATGGCGACTGACGCTGTTCGCGTATAAAAAAGTACTGTGAAACGCCATTAACTTGTTTTAACTGAATTTCCATTGGTGATTTAGTTCACCTTTTTTCCCCCCTGGGTTTGATGACTCATTTTTTCCTCCCCTGTAATAAAATTGTATGATGTCCTGCAAAATTACCATCTTATTAATGTAAAAACTCTTGTGTGTAAACACTCATACATGACTTTCAATTAACAAAGTGTATACACTGATTAATTCTTCTCAAACTTATAAATTTTATTAGATGGTTACTAGTCTTCAATTTACAGAAATGAGGAAATCTACGAAACAAATTCAATGAAATCCGTTAAGGGTTTTTATGGATAAAATCGTATAAAAAGTAAATAGTAGAAACGCACTTCTGGTCAACTGATTTTCTTCAAACTCAGAACTTTGGCAATATATTTAATTTATATTTAATATTATTTGGATGATATCATTATGTAATAATAATAATAATAATGAGCCATTCCATGGCTCTCCATGGAAGACATCCCCCACATCCTTGACCAATCATTTGTCGACAAAATAGCGTCGCACGCATGGTTGAGGAGGGGTGAGCTCTTTCCCAAGACCAAAGGATTCCTTGTTGCTATCCAGGACCAAGTTATCGGCACTAAGAACTACAGAAAATTTATTATAAAGGATTCGGAATTGAAAGATGACAGGTGCAGACGTTGCCTTGATAAACCTGAGACCATTCAGCGTGTATTGGCTGCAAGTAGGTCATTGGCACAGACTGAGTATCTGCAGCATCACAATCACAATCAGGTAGCTGCCATTATCCATCAGGGCATTGATGTTAAAGTTGGATTGCTGGAAGATAGTGTGCCCTATTATAAATACAATCCATCTTCTGTGCTTGAGTCCGATAAATAAACGCTCTATTTATGATAGATCGATTATTACAGATACGTCGATCCGAAACAACAGACCTGATGTAGTGTTGCGGGACAAGCAAATGAAAGTGGCACATTTGATCGATATTGCTATTCCCGGTGATCACAACATAACCAGGGTACTCTGAGCGAAAAGTTGCGCAAATACCAGGACTTAAAAGAAGTGATTACCAGTATATAGAAATTAGAAAAAGTTTATGTTGTGCCTATAGTCCTCTCAGTAACTGGGATAATTCCGCAAGCCCTACATGATAGCATTAAGACCTTAGGGCTAAGACAAGAGATTTATATCCAGATACAGAAGTCTGTCATTTTAAGCTCTTGCAGGTTGGTGAGAAAGTTTTTAAGTTGAACAGATGAGAGTGCTTGGTTTGAACCCGTACCTGATCTTAAATACCAGCGGAAAAAGCTGAGAATAATAATAATAATAAAATAAAGATAATAGATAATAAGATTAGATAATGATAATAATAATAATAAAATAAAGATAATAATAATAAAATAAAGATAATACATGGGACATTTGCTCTAAAGACTGGTTTGATTGAGGAAAGTGTGCCATACTACATGTATGACACTCAATCTGTACTTGAGTCCCACAGCTGGAGACTGTACTACGACCGGACAATGCTCACTGACAGAACAGTCCATCACAGCCGACCCGATTTTCTGCTTCATGACAAGGAGAGGAGAGTAGTAACGTTGGTGGACATTGCATTCCGAATACCAACAACCTCCTACAAGTAATGGCGAGAAAAAAAAGTGGAAGTATGCAGAGCTTGGGTCCAAAATAAAGAGACTGTGGGAAGTAGAGGCTGTCCGAGTAGTACCCATAGTCCTCTCGGCAACTGGGATAGTGCCCCAACGAATTGCACGAAAGTATAGCCACTCTGGAATTGGACCGAAATATTTATATATGGTCCTCCAGAAAGCAGTTCTGTTAAACCTGTGCCATATTGTCCGGAAATTCTTGATAGAACAATGAATAATAATGTGCTTGGATTCATTATCCAGTGCTTGGACATTATTACATCTTATCCAGTGTATTACTGAGGTTAGAAAAGAAAGAAATAATAATAATATACGAATTTCATTTATAAGACAAAGATAAAGATAAAGAAGTCAGATACAATTTGTCATATACAAAAAGAAAAAAAATCTGGTGTGAAACACTCACACAACTTTCTCTTACTCCAGTTTTCAAAATTGTAATTGACAAATTTTAGTGTTTGTGTACCAAATTTGATGAAATTCGTTGGATTTCGTCGAAAACTAAAAACAATGTTCAGTAAAAGTGCACTTCCGGTTTACTAATTTTCTTGAAACTCAGAATTTTGGCCATCTATTTATTTTGTAATTAATTTTGTTTGGATGGTAGAAATGTATAATCAACTATGATAGCACTTTAGATACAAACGTAACCCCACCCGTCCCCCAAAAGTGCCTTTGAATGAATTTTTCCAGGGACATGTTTTAAATAAAAGTTGTAGATCATTGTATGTATAGTTGATATACCAAGTTTGAAAATCGTCGTGGCCATTTTTAAGAAAATTGCAAGAAAGTAAAAAAAAAAAAAAAAATACCAGAAAATTGAAAAATACACTTCAGATAAAACCCACTTCCGGTCATCAAATACGGAATTTCAACAACACATTTACATTTAATTAATATTATTCAGATGACAGAATTGAACAATAAACTGAAATAGCACTTTAGATGAAAACCTAACCCCACCCCACCACCAAAAGTGCCCTTGAATGAATTTTTCTGGAAAAACGTTGCAAATAAAAGTTGCAGCTCTTTGTATTTGTAGTTGATGTACCAAGTTTGAAGAAAATCGCAAAAAAGCAAAAAAACCTGTACTTATAAAGTGGTACTTCCGGTTGAGGAATTTTGACAGATAACATCGTGATACCTAAACGGAATATCAAGTTTCAACTTTCTATGATTTTTTTAGTTTTTGAGTGTTGTTCACATATACACAGACCCTTTGCTAAAAAAAAAAACACTTTTTTGGACTCAGGGGACCTCAAAAGAATATTTCCGGTGAAAACTCGATATCGAAAATTTGACACGATCACAATGCTTCCTCTTACTAGGAGTTAGAGAAAGTAAAAAAAAACAAGTATATAAGTTATCCGTCTGCCGGAGATTGATTTTTGATCAATTATTGCGATCGTGAACAATATAATAAGGAAAAAAAAAACAAGAAATGTAGAAAAATAAATATATAAAATAACTAAATATAAGAAAATTAAGAAGTGAGTTTGTTAATGTATATCTAAAAGAATAACCTATCTTATAACCTTCCGCAGATACATAATTTAGCAAACCAACAAGTGTCGAATGTAACAGAAACATTGCGTTGAAGTGAACTTTCTAGACGAACTTAATAAATTAATCTGACGATGTATGAAAATCCAAACCGGTAAGGAATACGAGATAAGGAATAGGCATGCTACGACAGATAAAATAACAGATGTTATCCGGCATTGCCGGACCCATTCACATATTTATAGAAAATATTGTCAATTTCGTAATTATTGCATTAACTGCGTAAGAGAAAGTCGTGTGAGTGTTTCACACCAGTTTTTTTTTGTTTTTATTGTATTCCCGCTTTCATTTTACTTTTCTAATTGAATCCCCTCCCACTATTTTACCTGAAATTCCATCTCATACTATATTTCCTTTATATCACTACTTTTCTTGTTGAACTTCCGTTATATTAAATCTTTCATAAACTCCGGAAATTTATTTTCATAAAAAAATAAAAATAAAAAACCATTTCCGGTTCCTTTCATTTATACTTCAATCTTTGCCAGGAATGCATTCATCCCCGTGTGTTTCTGCAACACTATACTTTACTACGTAACTTTTTATTTTTTACTTTTTAACCTAACATCTACCCCAATGTATATAACCCGCTTTATATATATGTTATGCTTCCAAAAAAAAAAAAAAAGGTTTAACACTACGACCCCTGATGTAAGAATGTACGATGGCTAATATTTACAGCTAGGGGTTCCCCTTTATATGAAGGTGAGGTGAGTGATTCATCATACATTTAACCCTTCGTTATTTTTCGGTTTACCCTCAAATTATTCCTGATTTATTTTCTCTTACTCTTAACTTTGTATTAAGAGGAAGTATTACGATTGTGACAAAATTTTTGAAGTTGAATTTTCACCGGAAATACGTGGTTTGAGGTCCCCTGAGTTTGAAAAAATGGTTTTAGCGTAAACTCTATGCTTATACATATATATGAATATGTGGATAACGACTTTTTCTCGGAAACTAAGATAGCTAGAAAAAAAACTAAAAAACACGTGACCCCGTAGTTTTTTGTTAGAAATCCAAATTTAATTTGTAAATTTGTTTCGGTGCTTCCAGAAGCGAGATATAGGCACCAACTTCATTTTTTCGATTGGGGAGGTGTGGTTTTTATTTAAGAAATAGATTCCTCTATTTTTTTTGTAAGAAAAATTTACTTGAACGGTTTTTTTTTGTGAGCAATATTTTACAAGTTATGAATGAAAACATGATTCCTATAAGAAATTGCAAAATGATATTATAACGGTTTTTTGACGGAATAAGAAGAAAAATACTATTTTATTATAAATTTTACTCCTCATTAATTACAGATCTTGCTCGAACTGGCCTCCATCATTAGAGATGCATAAACATGCTTTTTCCTGCCAATTGTACCTTACGACCAAAGAAATACATCTCTAATGGTGGAGGCCAGTTCGAGCAAGATCTGTAATTAATGAGGAGTAAAATTTATAATAAAATAGTACTTTTCTTCTTATTCAATCAAAAAACCGTTATATTATCATTCTGAAATTACTTATAAGAATCATGTTTTCATTCATAACTTGTAAAATATCGCTCACAGAAAAAAAACCGTACAAGTAAATTTTTCTTACAAAAAATATATAAATCTATTTCTTAAATAAAAACCACACCTCCCCATTTGAAAAAATGAAGTTGGTGCCTGTATCTCGCTTCTGGAAGCACCAAAACAAATTTACAAATTAAATTTGGATTTCTAACAAAAAACTACGGGGACACGTATTTTTTACTTTTTTTCTAGCTATCTTAGTTTCCAAGAAAAAGTCGTTATCCATATACCTTGGGACACCCACCCTGTATATCTGGTATTTTAGTTTTAACAGAATATCTCAAAAACGAAAAATCGCAGAAAGGTCTACCACCGCATCCGATACCGAAAGCATTTGCACAATTTGATAATTTATAAAATACCTACGAAAGGAAAAAAATCAGTAAAAAAAAAAAAATTCTAAGCTAGTTTTTTTTTAATGGAAATAATTAGCTATAAATAATTAACCAATCACATTGTAGAAGTGAAGATGTCAAATGTGGGCGTGGTCAGCATGATAATTCTAAATTTCTGATTGGCCAAACATAAACCCACATTTAACACCTTCACTTCTACACCATCATTGGCTAATTATTTATAGCTAATTATATCTATGAAAAATCTAGTTTAGAATTTTTTGTTACTAAGATCTCTGTATGTTTAGTTCATATACGAAGTTTCAAGAAAATCGTCATAGCCATTTGAAAAAATTGCGAAATAATGAAAAAAAATCATTTAGTAAAGTAAACGCACTTCCGGTTATCCGATTTTTTTCAAACACGGAATTTCAACAAAATATTCAGTTCTAATTAACAGTATTTAGATGACAGAATTATCCTAACCTAACCCCACTTCGCCCCCTTAACAGCCCTTAAATGAATTTTCATTTCAAATAAAAGTTGTAGCTCTTTGTATATTCAGTTGATATACCTAGTTTAAAGAAAATCGTCGGAGCCATTTTTGAGAAAAACGCAAAAACGTAAAAAACACAACTAGTAAAGTGGTACTAGCGGTACTTCAGGTTTACTTCCCCCAGAAGTGCCCTTAAATGAATTTTCCCAGAGAAATGTTCAAATAAAAGTTGTAGCTCTTTGTATGTGTAGTTAATAAAAATAAGTTTAAAGAAAATCGTTGGAGCCATTTTTGACAAAATCGCAAAAAAGTAAAAAAAAAAACCTAGTAAAATGGTACTTCCGGTTGTGGAATTTTAATAGATAACGTACTGGCAGATCCCACGGTGATACCTAAACGGAATATCAAGTTTCAAGTTTCTACGGTTTTTCATTTTTGAGCTATGCTGTTCAAATACACACACACACACACACACAAACACACACACACACAGACCCTTTTCTAAAACCACTTTGTTGGACTCAGGGGACCTCAAAACAGATATTTCCAGTGAAAACTCGATATCGAAAATTTGACACGATTACAATACTTCCTCTTACTAGGAGTAAGAGAAAGTAAAAAAAAAATTCAAAAAAACAAATTATTTCTAAGTAACATAATATTTACTGTTTTACATAATTAATTATTTTTTTTTTTAGCGGTTTTTAGCGAGTTTGTCAGAAACGCTCCAACGGTTTTTCTCCTTAAACTTGGTCGCCTACTAGGAGTAACAGAAAATACAAATAGGAACATTAGTAACCTTCCGTATTTCGTTTGAAAGTTATTTAAGTGATTCTGTATATACAAATGAAGTGAAATGAATAATAATTACAGGCGAAAACATCCCCTTTTTGCTATTAGAAATTTTGGAAGCATATTATATCTTTTGAAGTTGGAATTGGGAAAAAAAAATATTTTAATTTTTTTTATACGTACATGAAATCTATGAAAATGTTGATTTAATATTGTTAATAAAAATGAACAATGGGTTAACTTTTCCCAATTGTTTACTGGCCTCCACCAGATGGTTTTTATGGCATCTCTCACTAACTTATGATCTTAATAGCGTTTTAGTGAAGCTTGAAATATTTAAGTTTAAGTTCAGGAAAATTTATTACTTCCAATTCTTAAGAGATTAGGAATTACAACAACACTACATTCTATAAAACAATTTAACGAAGTAATCAATAGAAATCCTTTATTTATTTATTTTTGTTCTATATACGCTTAGTTGAAATTTCCAAACATAGAATGAGCGTCAATCTTCCAAAAGCATCATATAGTGATAAGATTTGGAAAAAAAACATTACTAAGTTTATTCCAAATCATATTCCAAATCAGTATAAATTTTAATTAGATTTAAATGTTTCATTAACATGTTTTCTTTTTATGGATTATATTGAAATAATAAGCCTGAATAAATTGTTAAAATACTGGAATCTTTTCCTTTTTTTTAAGCAGTTCATTAATTTCAATATTTCGATGATATCAGATGATGGTGAAATAAGATGGTGTATTTGAGAACATACAAACTGACACTTACTTACTTACTTAACCGGGATCTCCCTTCATTTGGGTTGCTGTCAGGTCACTTCCTCTCTCCATCTCTTCCTGTCTCTCCAATCTCCATCCCTCAGACCCCTTCCGGCCATCTCCTCCTCCCATCTTCTTGCCGGTCTGCCTCTTCTTCTGTTCCTCTGGGGAGGATTCATCCTCTAATCTTCTCTGGCCATCTTTCCGGAGGCATCCTTTTGAGATGTCCATACCACACTGTGTTTCTTTTTATTGATTCTTTCTTCAATTGTTTCCTTTATTAACCATTTTTTTCCCTTATCTCTATATTCCTAACAGTATTCATTCTGGGTTTTTGAACACATAGTCTCCAGTAGTCCATCCCTATCACGCTCACCTTCGCACCACGGATCTTCCGAGTAGTGGTCCAGGTTTCAGCTCCATACATCGAGGATTCCTTCAATAATGGAATAAAATATTCTTATTTTTATTTTCTCTTGAAAGAGTTTTCCAGCTCTAACAAACTAACACTAAACTCACAATCTATATTTACTTACTCTACTGAGTAAGGGGAGAAGAGTGCATGAGTCACTTATAGGGGGATATGGCTAGATAGAACTCTTGCTTCTTCTAATGGTGGTGAGCTAGTAGTGTGGCTAATTAGTTTTGATGAGCCGTTTAATGTTGTTGTTGAAACTTAAAGGTTGATCTTATGACTGATGTTTACTTATTGCTTATCTGGTGATTCAATTTTGTTAAGCTCTCAGATTATTG
The DNA here is from genome assembly GCA_011037195.1 of Triatoma infestans. Lineage (NCBI taxonomy): Eukaryota > Metazoa > Arthropoda > Insecta > Hemiptera > Reduviidae > Triatoma > Triatoma infestans. The sequence goes on from JAAEAF010003459.1 coordinate 45,963, forward strand.
AAATTAACGAAGCCCATTTAGCCAAATACATTACTGGTGAGTAGTACAGAGAGAGGGTGTAATGCATAGTTGACGTGCGCTTAAAGGCTCAGTGAAGCACCTTCATGCGATTGCTGATGGAAGTATTGAGTTCTGCTTTTATGCGGCGAATTTGGCTATTAACCATAGGTATTGCACTTCTAAAACAAGTCGAAAAGTGTGTCACAAGGTTTTTTATATTTGTTTAATGCTTTAGGTAGAAGTATTGCATTATTATCAGATATTCCAACAACTATATTCTTGAGCAAAAATCCACCCTAACTGATTTTCCATTAAATTGCATTGCAAAACTTTTTAAACAATTGATAGTTTTATCATTCTTACTTGATAAATTTTCTAATCCTTAGACCATTCCTCAACGCATTTCTCGTTATCCGATTTTTTTTTTAAACTCAGAATTTAAAACAACATATTTAATTCTAATTAACATTATTTAGGTGACAGAATTGTCTGAATAAACTGAAATAGCATTTTAGATGAAAACCTAACCACACCCCTCCCAAAAAAGTGCCCTTCAGTGAATTTTCCCAGATAAATGTTTTAAATAAAGGTTGTAGCACTTTGTATGTGTAGTTGATGTACCAAGTTTAAAAAAAAAAATCGTCGGAACCATTTTTGAGAAAATCGCAAAAACGTAGAAAAAAAAAAACTAATAAAGTGGTACTTCCGGTTGATGAATTTTGACAGATAACGTACTATCAGATTGCATCGTGATACCTAAACGGAATATCAAGTTTCAACTTTCTACGATTTTTTTAGTTTTTGAGTGCTGTTCACATATACACAGACCATTTGCTTAAAAAAACACTTTTTTGGACTCAGGGGACCTCAAAACGGATATTTCCGGTGAAAACTCGATATCGAAAATTTGACACGATTACAACACTTCCTCCTTACTAGGAGTAAGAGAAAGTAAAAAATTGCAACAAAATTGTGTAAAAATTTCTAATTTGAATAAAATTGGTCTCTTGTTATTTCTCATGGAATTTCAATGCTTTTTAAAAAAAACGATCAACGATTTTTTTTTTACTTTCTCTTACTCGTAGTAAGAGGAAGTATTGTAATCGTGTCAAATTTTCGATATCGAGTTTTCACCGGAAATATCCGTTTTGAGGTCCCCTGAGTCCAAAAAAGTGGTTTTTAGCGAATGGTCTGTGTGTGTGTGTGTGTGTGTGTGTGTGTGTGTGTTCTGTGTGTGTGTCTGTGTGTGTGTCTGTGTGTGTGTATGTATGTGAACAGCATAGCTCAAAAACGAAAAATCGTAGAAAGTTCAAACTTGATATTACGTTTAGGTATCACCATGGGATCTGACGGTGCGTTATGTGTCAATATTCCTCAACCGGAAGTACCACTTTACTAGTTGTTTTTTTTACGTTTTTGCAATTATCTCAAAAATAGCTCCGAAGATTTTCTTTAAACTTGGTATATCAACTACACATACAAAGAGCTACAACTTTTATTTGAAACATTTCTCCAGGAAAATTCATTTAAGGGCACTTTTGGGGGAGGGGTGGGGTTAGGTTTCCATCTAAAGTGCTATTTCAGTTTATTAGACAATTCTGCATCTAAATAATGTTAATTAGAATTAAATATGTTGTTGAAATTCCGAGTTTGAAAAAAATCGGATAACCGGAAGTGCGTTTACTTTACCACTTTACTAAATAATTTTTTCACTTTTTCGCGATTTTCTTGAAAATGAGTCCGACGATTTTCTTGAAACTACCTATATAAACTAAACATACAAAGGTCTATAACTTTTATCTAAAACATTTCTCTGGGAAAATTCATTTAAGGGCACTTTTAGGGGAGGGGTAGGGTTACAGCTTCCTCTAAAGTGGTATCATAGTTGATTATACAATTCTGTCATCCAAACAAAATTAATTAGAAATAAATAGATCGGCGAAAATTCCAAGTTTTAAGAAAATTTGTAAGCCGGAAGTGCGCTTTTACTGAACAGTTTTTTCAGTTTTCGACAAATTTCGTTATATTTGGTACACATTCTATAACTTTTGTCAATTATAATTTTGAGAACAGGAGTAAGAGAAAGTTGTGTGAGTGTTTCACACCAGATTTTTTTTTTTATTAACTTTTTAAGAAAACTTGTTAGAGTAACGTAAACAAGAAATGTTGATTGTTATCTCTCCCCTTCTCCCATGACCCAATAAAGCAAAATTTCGAGATTTGAAGCGAATTTATTAATATATAATTTCTGGAATGCTGTAGGAAAAAAAGCTGTGTTGTATTTCACATCACATTATTTAGTGTTTTATCTTCGCATTAATTCTTCGAAACGCATTAGAGTTTTTAGTTAACTATAAATTCTTGAATAACTTTCTAAACTTCGCTTCAGTGCGTATTTTTAAACAAATTATTCCATTTATAATAAGTTTTGAACAAAGAGGGTTTTTTTTTTTTTAAAAAATTACAGCCCATTATAGTAACTGTCTATGGTATAAATACAATTCTTTTTTTAGATCTCTAAAAACTTAATCCTTTTTAACATAATGGTTTTTAACGGATTATAATATTTTTACCATGATTGTAAACAAAACTTTTTAAGTCAATTTATAAATTTAAATATTTACTAAATAAATAAGTTTTTGAAAAATATATTCACATCTCTTACAATGGATAAAGTTGTTTATATATTCATTTAACTGTTTTTATCAATGTATTTTATAACTGATTTTAAAAAAAGGAATGAAAGAGTTCCATAGAGAGATATATAAAAAAAATCTGGTGTGATACACTCACACAACATTCTCTTACTCCAGTTTTCACAATTGTAATTGACTGAATTGTAAATTCAGTTGGAGTACGTCGAAAACTGAAAAAAAAAAAATGTTCAGTAAAAACGTTTTTCCGGTATACTAATTTTCTTGAAGCTCAGAATTTTGGTCATCTATTTATTTCTATTTAATTTTGTTTGGATGGTAGAATTGTATAATCAAATATGATAGCACTTTAGAGAAAAACATAACCCCACCGCTCCCTCAAAAGCTCCCTTAAATGACTTCACTAGGAGAAATGTTTCAAATAAAAGTTGTAGCTCTTTATATGTGTAGTTCACATTCCTAGTTTAAAGAAAATCGTTGGAGCCGTTTTTTTTGAAAAAATACCAGAAAACTGAAAAATACATTTCTATAAAAGCCGGTTTGTATTTTTTTTCAAATTCGGAATTTCAACAACAAATTTAATTTGAATTAATATTATTTAGATGACACAATTGTATAGTAAACTAAAATAGCACTTTAGAGGAAAACCTAACTCCACCACTCCCTCAAAATTTCTTTTAAATGAATTTTTCCCAGAGAAATGTTTTAAATAAAAGTTGTAGATTTTTGTATGTGTAGTTGATATAATTTTGTTCCAAGAAAATCGTCTGAACAATTTTTGAGAAAATTGCGAGAGGTACCTAGGTTGACAGATCACCTATTGTCGGATCCCATGGTGATACCTAAACGGAATATAAAGTTTGAACTTTCTATGATTTTTCGTTTTTGAGCTATGCTGTTCACATACATACACACACACAGACACACACATACCATTTTCTAAAAACCACTTTTTTTTGGACTCAGGGGACCTCAAAACGGATATATCCGGTGAAAAGTTGATATCGAAAAATTGACACGATTACAATACTTTCCTCTTACTAGGAGTAAGAGAAAGTAAAAAAAAAGAATAGATAAATGGTATTGTAGTGCTCGCAATGTAACTACTATAATCGGTTACTTAGGATTTTGAAACTGTCATTTATAAGATTATTTTGTTATTAAGATATAAATTGAATTATACTTTTTAAAAAAAATCCATCATAAATATTATCAAATCTTTGGTTGCATTCCTATATTCATCACGGTGCTAACAACACTCATCACTCATAGCTCGGTTAATCAACCATCTACATACAGAGTTTCGATCCTCACTAAGTCAATCGTCAAAATATAAATTGTGAATATAGTGTTCTCATGTCCCACCACTAATCATAAATCATCATCATTATTTTGCTATGAATATATTTTGATTGAAACTTTATTCAGAGAATTTTTTTTTTTGGATGAGTCCATGGTTATGATTGAGGAAGATTGAACCTTCCCACAAAAGTTGTCGTTTTATGATAGTTTCGATTCCCCCCCCCCCTCAGTTTTTAATAATATAACGAACTTATAAGATTTAGTAAAAAGATTTCAGATTGTAAGAAAAATTTCGTAAATTGTTGTAAGAGAAAAAATTCGCTAAAATATTTATTTAGCATCGATATTATGAAATTTTTGAGTTCCATATTGTAGTGGAATAATGCATGGAAATAGTTCACTAAATGATTAGATAATAATTTATTATCATAGTTTAGTATTGGTAACAATATAGTTTGGATAATATAAAATAATATTTAAGACGAAGGTATTTGTCACTAATAATAACAACTAATGATAGACGTTATATGGCCCTTCACAAATTAACACTGAAAACACATGAATCTTATAGAGAATTACAAGCTACATATTAGATAAATGTAATATGTATACACACACACACATACACACACACATTATAGTGAAGTAATAATAATAATACCTTTAAACCCATTAATATCACTATAAATAAACACTCATTCATAATATTAGTGAGCTTACAAATTATACAATTATATCCACACTAAATGAAAGCGTTTAATCATAATAAAAATATAACTTCTTATTAGTAATATAACTTCCTACTATCTCCCAACTTAGTAATTATTAGTAATAAGACAAAAAATGAGACTACTTATACAAACTTTATTATTGCAATTAATGAAAAACTCTTATTAAAATGATAGATTAACTTTTAATATAAGAATTGCGTATTTTTTTTTTTTTTTAACTGAAAATGTATGTAATTTCACGAACGACTTCATGATCTACAATATTAATTTTATTATTATATTATTATTATTATTATTATTATTATATTATTATTTATTATTATTATTTATTATTTGTTATTATTATTATTTATAATGAACATAATCTTAGTGTTCAAAACATAACTAGCGGGGACAACACAAATCCTTTATGTAAACACTTGTTAGAGGTGTAAAATGTTGTTTGTGGAAGTTGTTAAAATGTTTTCTTCCAAGTGATTTATATAGTCAGTGCGTGAAGTTGTCAATTAGTTCAGCTTATATATATATATATATATACTTGTATATATACAAGAATTGAGACATGTTGTGTTATTGTGGGTAAAGTTGCACAACTGAAAATGAATCCAACATATTTTAATTCCATTCAATACTTATACCTCTCTCCAATTTTACAAAACATTGTTCTATCAGATCAGTTTGTATTATTTAATCATTTAAACTTCTATATATATATATGGATGACTGCCACACGATATAATTCGTTCGAGTATAAAATATAAGCTTCCTACAATTTAATGAGAACTAGTTTTTTTTGTATACCAAACATTTGACCGGTCATTTGAATACGTTTGGGGAATCATAATGGATAAGGATAGTGAGATTCGGTCTTTAAAAATAAAAATAAAACTTATATTTTTGCCAACATTTCAACAAATATATTGTCTTTATCAAGGGCATAAATATAATATATGTTAAACTTCAAAACATAACACTTAACTTTTTATTTTTTGAAAAAACTAGTAGGGAGAAACTGTCCTCCAGTTCATATGAACCACATCTTATTACCATGCGTTGATACAATTAAATATCTAGGACTCTATATAGACAAACGCCTGATATGGAACCCACATACAAGACTGAAACAAAACAAAGTAAAAAAACGTTACAGCCTACTCAAGCGACTACTAGACAGACGCTCAAAACTAACTTTAATCAACAAATTACTTATCTACAATCTCCGATTAAAACCAATTTGGATTTACGGACTCGAGTTATGGGGCTCAACCAAGCATTCCAACATCCACCGCCTCCAAAACCCTACAATCCAAAATATTCCGTTGTATAACCAATGTTCCATTTTACATTTCTAACCTGACAATACATTCCGATCTCCAGATTCTATTTATAAGTGACCTGGTCCAAATACGATACAGCAAATTTCACACCCGTCTCGCACATCATCACAATCCATTAATTCACCAACTTTCCTCATCAGCCATTCCAGATAACCCTCCTGGACGACTGAGGCGGCAATGGCCTCGTGATCTCTTATAAGTGCGCAGCGAAATCATGTGGAGGGTCACCACTGGGTGATTTCTCCATTCTCGTGATTGTAAGTCATCTCATTTACTTGTTACTGGTTACTCAAGCGTACCAGCAGTTGTAAATTTTCAAATAAATGAAAAAAAAAAACATATATTTTTTATGCCTTGATAAAGACAATATATTTATTGAAACGTTGGCAAAATTATAAGTTTTATTTTATTTCAAAGACCGAATCTCGCTATCCATATCAATCATATTAAGAACGGTTTGAAGAATCTTTTGCTATATTCATATTTCATGGATAGCTAACATGCTAAAATATTATGGAATTATGCGCTTGATTCTTTATGTAATTTCAGTATTTTGAAAAAAATGTCACTTCAATTGGATGCTACTTCCTCGTTTTCATCATTAGTGCAATCTCCAATTACAGGGTGTTCTTTGGTCTCCTGCAACAAAGATCGCAAACACGGATGCTGAAAGAGATGGAACGTGTCATTTGATGGATAATAGGAAATGGGAGTATAACGAGAAATCCAAAGTCTCAGCTCCTTCAGAAAGTTGTGTGTGTGTGTGTGTGTGTGAAAGAAGAAGGGTGATTCGCGAGCACGAAATATATTTCAAAAAAGAAAACAACAGGAACTTAACCTTGATATTCCGTTAGATATCTATGGGATCCGATACAGAAGTTTCTGTCAAAAGTATCAATAGGAATTTGCGAGTGGCTTGAAAGTTATGACTGGATGATATTCAGCGAAGTTCACCTTTGGTTAAACTAATTCTCGCCGGGTCAATGGCAATACTAAATCAATCTTCACGAACTGGATGGATTACATAAGTAAATAAATTTGCTAACAAAGTTTAGGATGTAACAGTGCTTCTGATGGAATCTGTGAAAAGCTTTTTATAAAATACAAATATGATGAAATATAGAGATATGAGTGGATAGTAAGATTAAGAACTTAGAAAGAAAAAAAAACTTTTTCTTTATCAGAGAAGCAGAAGATCTTAAGCAGGAAAGTTTATGCATAAGATTTCTTGTAAAGTTTAAGTTCCCCTAAGTTCATTTGTATGCAAGGACAGATAGACAATGAAACCTACTGGCATACTGAGACTCAAACTCATCATGACTTCCCACCATATTAATATTCATCTTCATCTAAGCTTCATCTGATGCAAAAATCACAAGCATGCAGAATCAAGTTAATCTTTCTGATAACACAGAGTGCAAAATTGCAAAACAATAGAAAATATTAAATCTGTTCCCGATCACACTAATTGCAAAGTACAGAAAGGAATTATAGTATGGAAGAATTGTTTTAGGTCATTAAGAAGGAATCATCAAACTGTGGTTTATGTACTATTTATAGACTTTGAACTGAATTTGCGGCTGGAAAATGGCTCCCATGGTAGCCAGTCTATTATCGCCCTTCGTTTCGATCAATCAGTGTTTGAGTGGAAAAAAGTGGGGATCTACGCTTAATAGCGAACCTGATCGTAAAGTAGGTCAGAAGTAAGCTGCGTTAGCGGTAGAAACGATTCCTACCAGGAAGATTCCTGTTGCCAGGAAGATTAACCTTGATTCTGCATGCTTGTGATTTTTGCATCAGTTGAAGCTTAGATGAAGATGAATATTAATAATGGTGGGAAGTCATGATGAGTTTGAGTTTGAGTATGCCAGTGGGTTTCATTCTCTATCTGATCTTGGCATACAAATGAATTCAGGGAACTTAAACTTTACAAGAAATCTTATGCATAACTTTTTCTAAAGTAGGTCAGAAGTAAGCAGGGACCGCGGTAGCATCCAGGGACCAGTGGCTCATCCGGTAAAAACCGCCTTCAGGCAGACCTTGGCCTGCCCTGAAGTATTAATAGTTCATTTATTTATATATTTTAGATAATAAAAAATAACAAATAAATTTTGCACCAGACTGAAATCGATCAGGTCAGCTGCCAGGGCTGACTCCCTCAAGTTATATCGATTTAGAAATATTTTGCGATTTTAAAAGTCCAAAAAAAAATTTGGCAACCTTAAAAGAAGAAGAAATGCGGGTTTTATGAAGACATAATGAACTTGGCCTTCCTTGGAGATCAAACCCACGCTTTAGAATAATTAATTAAAGTAACTGTTTTAAGTAAAATTAATTTAGAATGCAAATTTAAGCTTAAAAAATTGCGCTCACAAAATAAAGTAAAGAATAAAAAAAAAAAACAGTTTTAACTTTATTTATTCATTAAATAAAGTGATGAGAGACCACCTGCTTTAATGTAAACAAATAGTATTTCTTATTTGTTCAACTATATTAGTTAAATAAAGTTAAATTATTATGATAATAATAATAATAATAATAATCAGGCACCAATAGATTTAGATTTTTTTTATATAGAAATCATTTACAAACAACATTGGTTATATAATGTAAAATTAGCATATAAATATCTTTTAACACGTTGAATGTGGTTCCAGATCGTACAAATAAATTTGAGAGTTTATCTGCCTAAAAGGCCTGTTTTGTTTTTTTTTCTTCTCTCCTTCATTTTATATCTCTTTTGTTAATGTTCCTTCAATTTTAGTAATTTTCCGGATTTTGATCGGACTTCCTTTTATGGCAAATGACGATGAAATCCTGAATAGTAGAATTGATAAACTCATAAAGGGTTTGAAGGGAAAGCTCAGAACATATTGATTTCTACAAGTGCCCTTTGATCATAAAGTTTTTTTAACAAAACTTGGAAAAGAAGCTGAGTTAATTTTAGTTTTTCTATTGAGATTTTTTTTTACAGAATATGATATATAAAATCTTGATAATAATCATCAAATACAATAAAAAAAAAAAATCTGGTGTGAAACACTTAAACACGACTTCCAGTCACTGCAGTTAATACAATTTAAAGAAGTTTCCCTGGCTTAATTAAGGTAATGGTAGGGGTAAATTTGGTTAGCCCAAATTGTCTAGAAGACAGTGTTTAACATAGAAATTGACCTTTTTCCTTTCGTATATTTTTTTTCTTTTAATTTCCTAGTCACCGGACCCATTTATATCTCTACTAAAGAGCCCAGATGTTTTAAAATTTTGAAACATTTACCAGCTTTTCCCCCAAGATCTCAACTCGATCACCTCTCTTTCAGCTTCTTACTTAGTATCCCAGGAAAAACTATTAACTTCCATTATCTGAAGATGGTTTTAGAAGAAATTCAAAACCGGATGTGATTAAAAAAAAAAAAAAAAAATTTACCATGTGGCTCGACAAGTTTTTTTTTTTATTATTTCATTTTTCTTAATTTAATGAAAAGCTTTGACAATTTTATAGAAATCTCCCCGTAGAAAACGCAGAAACGTATTCTGTAAAGATGCCATTTACTGAATAACCATTTGTCTTCAAATATTTGCAGTACTTTTAATGTCCAATCTAATTTCCAAGTGTACCACTTTTCAGAAGGGTTTCCTTGACCTAAATATCCTTGCATAGGTTTTTCTCCATTCATCTCTGTTCTTTGTCAAATTTTCCAGGAGGCCATGGCCTATTAGGCTTCCTCTACTCCATCCTGCCAAGTTCTACGAAATCTTCTTCGGCCCCTTCTTCTTTCAATTTGTCAGTCGTAGACGCTTCTTTGGTAACTTCCTTTGACATTCTTTTTAGGTGTCCGAACCATAAGTCGTTTTTTTTTTTACCTATTTCTTGTAATATATGCTTGTTTACATCCATTACTTCCCTAATCTGGGAGTTCCTTATTTTTTCTATTCTGGAAGTTCTTGCTGCCCATCTTCAGAAGTCGTCCATTTCTGTTGCCAGCAGTTTTTTTCTTTTTAGACTTTGCTTTATGGTCCATATCTCTGATCCATGAGTCAATCCAATCGCTTTAAAAATATTCTGTTTTTGTTTTGAACAAGATGTTTCTGCTCCACAAGACAGAGTTTAATATAGAAATTGATCTTTTTCCTTTCGCATATTTTCTTTTCTTTTAATTTCCTGGTCACAGGGACCCATTTATATCGTCTACTAAAGAGCCGAGATATTTTAAAATTTTGAAAAATTTTCCAGCTTTCCCCCCCCCAGATCTCAACTCGATCACCTCTCTTCCAGCTTCTTTACTTATCCCAAGAAAAACTAATAACTTTCATTACCTGAATCTGGTTTTTTATAAGAAATTCAAAACCGGTTGTGATTAAAAAAAAAGGTTTTACAATCTGGTACATTGCTCTGTAATTTTTAATGTACCTTGATATTATATACGTGGTAGAACTATAGAACTATACTTTGTATACTGAAGTGGCACTTTATAGAACTTTGCCGCTGAAATGTTATTGGTGTGAATGTGTTGTGGTAGTGTGTAGCACGAGCGGTTTTGTAAAAAGGCTTGTAAGTGTATATGTTTAAGAGAGAAGTATTAGTAATAAACAAGAGAGTACCACTGTTTTTAAAATAAATATATTATTCTCTAAGCAAATTTAAGTACATTACAATATCACAACTCTATCTTAATATAATGATGTTTATCTAGAATAAAGGCAAATCTCTGTCACTGGCATGAGTTTAAGAGTGCGTTTCCTGAAGCAAGTGTTCTGGCTTTGGAAGCAGAATGCAATCTGTCTTGAAGGAATGCCCTCTCTAACCAAACAGTTGGCCAAGTGGTATTATATTAATTTAACGGATTTTTGTGCCTTTGTTTCCCTAATAGCAATAACACCGAATTACAGTACCTGACTCTTTTCACTGCACTAAAGATACATTTAAAATATTAACAAAATTCTATTTTTGATACAATAAAATATTCTAAACTATTTTTTTTTTTCAAAACTATTATTTTTGGATTTCTTTCTTCCACTACACCGCCCTTTATAACACACCTTGATGCAGTAAATGTTCTAGAAAATTTGTTTCAAATAATAGTGATAGGGTCAATTTATATAATTGCATGAAATTTTAAAAAAATCGTTGAAGCTATTATTCGAAAAAAAAAAATCTGCAAAAACCAGTAAGTAAATTCAAAATGAAATTCCTGTGAGAGTTCCCCCCCCCCATATACCTGAACTTTTTATTTATATTAATAACAATTGCTCGGCTATGATGATGATGATGATAATAGTTTAGAATAAAATTAAATGTGTACCTACTAAAACTTAAATAGGAAGGGATTAGGCCTATTAATTTCTGTATTTAATAAGTGGAACACTAATGAATGAAACCAGTTTCTTTTTCCATTCTCTCTCTCTCTCTCTCTCTCTCTCTCTCTCTCTCTCTTGTGCTCATTGTATTTCAGGGTGTAAATAAAAACAGAGCAGAACTAGGGGATCTCTTCTTGCCGCTGACAGTGTCGTCTGCCTCACGCGTTCTTCACCCTGCAAGATAGAAAAAGAAATAGAAAGTTGAATAGCGGCCCGCCGTCCCACGGTATATATCGGCCTATACAACCCTATTGTCTCTACATCTCAAGAGGGGTTAGCTATGCAAATCAGTTATATACATTCACCCTGGTATTATTTATTTATGTTTTTTTTTTTTTACTATCTCTAAAATAAAAGGTCTAAAAAGAAGTCCCTTTGATCTCCCTGTTATGTTTTTACCTTAATAGTTGAGGGAGAGATATACAGGACTTTTTTACACACAGTACAGATGTGTTAGTATGTGTATCTCCACTTTGCATAGCGGTTTTTGTCTTTGGTACAACATCCTACTGTGAGAACTTTGTACTATTGTAAAAAAGAAAATAAAAGAATATTAACGAATTACATACTCGTCCTTTTTTTCTATATGTTACCTACCCCACACATACATACATACATACATACATACATACAACCTGTACGTTAATATGCAAACTAACAAACCTACGGTTTTTTTTCCACTCTCCACTTAGAAAAAAAAAATTAGCCTTGTCATTATACTATTTGCCACCTTAACTCTACACCAAAGTGATCCCAGTTTTTTATTTATTTTTTTTTTTGTCATTACCGTTGTGCTAGAGGTACGTTAACCAATTTTTCCTTGGGGTCACTATAGAGTTTTTTTTTTTTTGGTTTCACCCAGTTTTTTTGTATTATTTTTTATTACCTTACTATATCCCTCTGTAGCTTCTTGTATAATCACTTTAACGTATATATTTCATAAAAAAAAAAATATATACAAAATAAATCTAAAAATAAACTGTATCAACAAGTGACATATATAAAAAAAAAGTAAAATAATGTAATTTCAAAACAAACGTGTGATATCTATATTGGTTTAATTGAATATAAATTTTATTCCCCAAACAAAAAAAATAAATAAATAAATAAATAAAAGGAATAAAAAAAAATAAATCAGAAAAAATTCACTTCGATTTTGTGAATGCTATGTGTCGTCAAATTTGCATACTTGAGTTTTCACCGGAAATACATGTTTCGATGTCCAAATGAGTTCGAAAACAAACAAAAAAAAAAATCTGGTGTGAAAACACTCACACAACTTTCTCTTACTCCAGTTTTCAAAAAATGGTGATTGACAAATTTTTTTATAGTTAATATAAAAAATTTAATAGAAATTCGTCGGTATTGTTTTGGAGGGGAAACATCGCGAAAACTGGAAAAAAAAAAAAATCTGTTCAGTGAAAACGCACTTCCGGTTTACTAATTTTCTTGAAACTTAGAATTTGGACAATCTATTTATTTCTAATTAATTTTTGTTAGATAAAAACATGGTCCGTAACGAGAAGTTATGAACGCCTTCTCAGTATATGGGAAAGGAAAATACTGAGAAAAGTATATGGACCTGTTAATGATGGGGAGGTTTAGAGAAAAAGGACCAACCAGGGAATTACGAGAACTGTACAAAGGCCAGGATTTGGTTGGATTTATAAAGAGAGGGAAGGCTTAAGTGGATTGGGCACGTGGAGAGAATGGAGGAGGACAGGATCCATAAAAAGATATGTGCCGCGGACATCCAGGAGGACAGAGAAGAAGTGGAATACCGAGGTCGCGATGGTTGGAAGGATTGGAGCGGGATTTGAGAGACATGGGAGGTCAGAAGATGACGTAGATTGGCCCAGGACAGGGCGGAGTGGGCAGTTGTGATTGAGGAGGCCAAGATCCTTCAAGGATTGTAGAGCCAGAGAAGAAGAAGAAAAGCGTACTTCCGGTTTACTAATTTTTTTTTGAAACTCAGAATTTTCACAAACTATTTATTTCTAATTAATTTTTGTTTAGATGGTAGAATTGTATAATCAATTAAGATAGCACTTAAAAGGAAAACATAACCCTCCCACTCCCCCAAAATCCCCTCCCCTTAAATGAGATTACCCGGAAAAATGTTTTAAAAAAAAAGTGGTAGCACTTTGTGTGTAGTCAACATACTTGGGATACAGAAAATCGTTGGAGCTATTTTTGAGAAAAAATGGTAGAAAACTGGAAAATACTTTATTTTTTTTTTTTGTAAAAATTCACTTCCGCTCATTCGATTTTCTTCTAACTCGCAATTTTGACAACATATTTAATTCTACTAATTAATATTATTTAGATGATAGAATTGTCTATTAAATTGAAATAGCTCTTTAGAGGAAAACACAACCCCATCCTCACCACCACCAAAATTGCTCTTAAATGAATTTTACCGCCAGAAATGTTTTAAAATAAAAGTTGTAGCTCATTAAATGTAGAGTTAATCTATAAAGTTTAAAGAAAATTGCTGGAGCTATGTTCGAGAAAATCGAAAAGTAACGAAAAACAAATTTAATAAAGTGGCATTTCCGGTTTGAATGATTTTTTACGAAAAACTTATTTTGAGGTTTCCTTGTAGCACTTTTAACGAAATATTAAATTTGAACATTCTGTGACTTTTTATTTTTGAGATATGCTGTCCCCACAAATACACACAGAGACCATTTGCTAAAAACCACTTTTTTGGACACAGGGGACCTCAAAACGGATATTTCCGGTGAAAACACGATTTTGAAAATTTTACACGATTACAATACTTAGTAAAAATCTTTTTAAGTTAGTCTGATGTTTATTTGTGAGCAATATATCTCAAAATAAAATTAAAATATGGGATGTTAAACATTGACACAACTATTGGCTACAATAATACGATATGACAGAAAAAGTTCAACTCAAAAACCTTCTCTATAATGTCGCAATTTCGGATAACCGTTTTTTTTCTGAAATCTGTCAATGTTATGGGAAAAAGTGTAGTAAACGTTTCTATATTTGACACGAATATGTCTCCCGTTTTAATTATTTTTACTTTCTCTTACTCATAATAAGAGAAAGTATTGTAATTATGTCAAATTTTCGATATCGAGTTTTCATCAAAAAATTATCCGTTTTGAGGTCCCTTGAGTCCAAAGAACTTGTTTTTAGAAAATGGTCTGTGTGTGTAAGTGTGGGACAGCATATTTCAAAAACGAAAAATCGCAGAAAGTTCAAACTTGATATTCCGTTCGGGTATCACCATGATATGATATATTTTATTTGCCTGTATACATCAGTTACAATATAATAGGCTCGTCAAAAAACTTATTCACTAACAAAAATATACAGCTGTGATCACTGTCAATAAACTTTACACTAATAACAACAATAAAACTTGCTGGTATACTTTACTTATAATTCAGTTTATTTTAAAATCTTCTACTGTCTAGTTCTGTTCCATAAGCTCTTTTATGTTATAAAAATATTTCTTTATCAAGAAGTGGTTCATCATTTTTTTAAATTGGAGATAATCCAACTGCCTTAATTCATTTGGAATTTTATTGTATATCTTCGCGGACATAATACTTGGAACCACTGCAGATTTTGTCAGTCTTTTTGAAGGTAAGTTTATATCGATATTGTTGCGTATGCTATAACAGTGTCTGTTGCCTCTCGTATCTTTATTTGGATTTTTTTGTTGTTGCAGAGCGAGCTTGTAGATATACAGTGATGGTAATGTCAGGATGTTTAATGCCGGAAATAATGGCCTACAGCTATCTCGTGTTCTTTTGAACATCATAATTTTTGCTGCTCTTTTCTGTAATTTGAAAATACTCGAGGCGTTAGCTGAAACCCCCCACAGCTCAACACCATCCTGGAGTGGAACAATCCGAAATAGGCTAGTCTCATTACTTCTGTTGGAACTTCTTCTCTCAGCTTCCTCATAAGGAAAGTTATCTGAGATAGCTGACTGCTCAGTTGCTATTCATGTTCATTCCAAGATAGAGTGCCGTCTAGTAATATACCAAGAAATGGAACTGTACCCTTCTCTAAATCCTTATTCAGGCTAAAAATTTTATTCTTAGTCTTCTCTTGATTTAGCAATAACATATTATTACTTAACCATTTTTTAAGACAAGATACATTTCTATCTGCTTCTTTCACAGCCTCTTCAGTATTCTTCCCTTTGGCAACTAGTGTTGTGTCATCAGCGTACAATATGCATTTTCCTGGAAATAGCGTCTCAACACTATTAATGTATGATAAGAAAAGCAAAAGCCCTAGAACAGAGCCTTGCGGGACACCTACAGTACGTTATCTGACAAAATTCCTCAACCTTTTTCTATACGTTACCTACCCTATACATACATACATACAACCTATACATTAATATGCAAATTAACAAACCTACGGTTTTTTTCACTCTCCACTTTAAAAAAATTAGCCTTGTCATAATGCTATTTGCCACCTTAACTCTACACCAAAGCGATCCCAGTTTCTTTTTTTTTTGTCATTACCGTTGTGCTAGAAGGTACGTTAACCAATTTCCTAGGGGTCACTATAATGTTTTTTTTGTTTCACCCAGTTTTTTTTTATTATTGAATGTTTTGTATTATTGTACACTTTATTGAATGTTTTTTTTTTCACTTTCTTGCAATTTTCACGAAAATGGTTCCAAAGGTTTTCTTTAAACTTAAGTACATCTCCTACACATACAAAGATCTACAATTTTTATTTCAAAACATTTCTCAGGGAAAATGCATTTAAGGGCACATTTGGGGGAAGGTATGGTGTTAGATTGTCCTCTAAAATGCTATTTCTTTAGTTTAACACACAATTCAATAAGCTAAATAATTTTAATTTTAGAATTAAATATATTGTTGAAATTCCAAGTTTGAAGAAAATCAGATTACCGGAAGTGAGTGCGTTTTTACTCAAAAATATTTTTCAATGTTTTGCCGGTTTTTTTTTTTTAAAAAAAACGGCTCCAACAAATTTTCTTTAAACTAGGAATACACATATTGAGTGTTACAACTTTTATTTGAAACATTTCCCGGGGGTAAACTCATTTAAGGGGGCTTTTAAGGTAGAGGTAGGATTGTTTTCCTCCAAAGTGCTACCTTAGTTGACTATACAATTCTACCATCTAGACAAAATTAATTAGAAATAAATAGATTGTCAAAATTTCGGTTGTCAAGAAAATTAGTAAACCGGAAGTGCGCTTTTACTGAACAGTTTTTTTTTTAATTTTATAATTTTCTGCATGAAAACGAATTTCATTAAATTTGGTATACTAACTATAAAGTTTGTCAATATTACAATTTTTTGAAATCTGGAGTAAGAGAAAGTTGTGTGTGAGTGTTTACAACACCAGATTTTTTTTCTTTATTAACACTTAGAGGAAATATTGTAGATCGCGTCAAGTTTTGAAAATTGAACGCGGAGAAAAAAAAATGTTTTTAGCGAAGGAAAATGAAAAAAAAAAAAATCGCTCGCAGGAAGGTTAGAGTTAGATTTATCGTCACCGTAACCGACAGTAAGGATTCAACCAAAATCCATAAACCAGAAGTGCAACTTAACTGAATAGTTTTTTTAGGTAGCCACTTTTTTTTTCCTCAAAAATGATCCAACGATATCAATTTTTAGTGTCTGTGGGCCCTATGCTATCCAAAAGCCCTTCTGAGCCCATACAGCTACTCCAAAGTTCGGAGTCTTTTCAGTGCACTACCGGCATCCGGACAGTGTTCTCTTGTTACAGACAATACTGTCCATACCGGACAGTGAGCTGCAAAAGACTCCTAGGAAGAAAATAAAATCTAAGGACAGCAGCTGGTCTCGAACCCGGGACCGCCGCATTGCTAGTCCAGCGCGCTACCACTGAGCTAATTAATACTTTCCCTAACCATATCATTAAAAAAAAAAATTTGAACCCCTAATACGGACTTTTTAATTTTTTATAATTACATATTTCCCTACTATGGCTTTTTTTTTACCTTCTATAATATTTTGTTCTCTTATTTTTTATTTAGTTTTTTTTTGTATTTTTTTTTGTTTTTTGTTTTTTTGCTTGAGGGTATCAACCATAAAAAAATCTGATTTATGGTGAACACACTTCTTAGAGTTTTTTTGTCAGGTTTTCACTCACTCTTTCGGAGAGCAATTAAGCGGCGTATTTTTAGAAGTTTTTTTGTGGGCAAATCTAGTGTGAAACACTCACACAACTTTCTCTTAATTCAATTAATATAATTTAAATAACAAATTTACATTACAATTGTAGTATTTACAATGTATGGGTTGGCCATTAAAAAACAAAGTAAGGGAAACATATGTGTATATACCTCAGCGAACTTGTATAGAGCGCCCTCTTTCAAAACCAAGAAACCTTTAAATTTCAGTTTAAGTTTAAGCAGTTTAAATTTAAACCTAACTGTCAGATCACCCTCTAAACTTAATTTCTTTTTCGCAAGAATGTTTCATATTTTTCATCTATGCAGTAGTAAGTGGAACTGGAGCAGGAGTATGTGGAACGGGCCCACAGGTATGTATGGAGAGACCGCTGGGCAGATATTACACTGTATTCCAGGCTGAAGTATTTGTTATCAAGGTCTGTGCCGAGGAGAACCTGCGGGCAAGGTCATACGCATTTGCTCGGACATCAGGCTGCACTGATAGTTCTAGATGCTTACAAAATTATTTCATCCGTAGTGAAGGAATGTCGAGAGGCATTGTCGAGACTCTCCAGGCACAACAAGGTACAACTGATATGGGTGCCTGGACACATTGGGATTGAGGGCAATGAGATGGCTGACCAACTGACCAGGAACGGGGCAAATGCTCCGTTCATTGGACCGGAGCCTGTGGTGTCGTGGTAAGCATGAAGAGCTCTGGAGGGGTAGCCCAGGTGCCATGCACAGCAAAAGGATAGGACCTAAACGAAGGGCCCAAATGGCCCTTAGTCTGAGTAGGAGCCAGATTTCTCTGGTGACGGGACTACTTACCGGTCATGGCAGGTTCAGGAAGCATCTGCACAAGGTAGGGCTTATCAGCGTGGAACCCTTGTGCAGATTATGTCAGAAGGAGGAGGAAACGGCCCGCAACCTGCTATTTGATTGCGTAGCAGTAACTAAATTGAGATATGAGACCTGTGGTATACATTGCGACTTGAGAAGATAATAGCCCAAAATGATCTGAAAGGTGAAAGTCCTCAAACTTCTTAGGAGGGAGGGTTCAACTACTAGAGGTTATCGGGATGGCACAATAAGCCTCTGTTGGCTGCAGTGCCGGGGTATAGCCCACCCGTGTTAGGCAATAATAATAATAATAATAATCTGTGCAGTAAATAACCTACTTCAAAGTCTGAGGAAACCTATTTATCCCCTATGAAGTTCGAAACTATTATTTGTTTCATCATAAATATTATATTAAAACAAATGATACCATCATACAATTATTAACAGATAAACAAAAAAAAGAAAAAGAAGTTAGGATAAAGTGTGAATCTCAATTATTGTTTTAGTAGGATCCCATTTCTAGTTTGTCCAGTTATGTAAATAGGCGGCCGTTAAACATAACGGGATTATAAAATATGTTTTTTTTTTTTTTTGTTTTTTTTTTACTTCTTTTGGAAAAAAATAAATAAATAAATATGAAAAATGCTATTAGAGTTGAATTTTTTTTTAATTTTTATATATAAAAATGAGGGAACAAGACCTATAAAACATGAATTATATAGCCGCTCTTTAAAAAAAAAAAAAAAAAATGAATGAGTGACTACGTCCATTATATCAAGTTAGAATTTCTGTTTACTGTGCTGTAATAATTCGTGTAATGTGTGGAAATGATGTAACACAAAAGGAACGATAATCACGGATGTAACAATATAATTTCTAACTCAAAATTTCTAACTCATTCTGATCAACAGTTATTTTGGGAATGTCATAATTTTCGTCTAAAAATAACGTCTACAGTGTCAGTGTTAGCAACTCCACAGCCTCTTTCATTAAACTAAATGAAGTAGGGGGTGTTGCAGAGGTATTTCTGCGAAGGAAAGTTTGCCGTCAATAAAAGCATGCATCTAACTTTGATAGAATGTGTAATAGGAACCGAATCATTAAAGATTAATAGGATCCGAAGAGCGAAAAAAAAAAATGAATCAAACGTAGCTAGTACCCCGCGTAGGCCAATCTGGCACCAATGAGGGAAAATTCTATTCATATTTATATAGAGCTGCAGCCAGTACAGTTCAAGACAGTTTTTAACAACAGTATATCCAATCAGCAATCAATCTACTTACTTTCTAATTTCTCAGCCAGTCTGTCTCTCACTTTATTATTATTCTCTCGCTACCTAATTTAACATTGCAGTTTGTGTGTTTCTATTTATTATACAGTGTTCAGGATATCATCTAGTTTATTTCTAATCTGATTCCTAAATTCATTCTCTCTTGTTTCTGTTCTTCTCACATCCATTATAAATACTTTATTGAAATTGAATTTTGACAAGAGGAAGAGAGGAATCTTTCACTTCTTTAGTCCTTATCATAAATCATAGGGTGAAAAATACCCAGCTGCTTATTTTGCAATCTAATAGAGGCTTGTTGTGTTGGTCGATAACTCTTCAATGGATAGCCAGCCGCTGCGTTATCCGCTGGTAATGAGACTGTTGATCGGATCAGTGGGAAGTCATTTGCTCCAGCCCCTACAACATCCATGGCGTAAAGCGAAAACTTGGAAAGACATAATGGTGTGAGAATTTCACTCATGAGTAAAATGAGTGAAAGCAAAGTTAGCAAGGCGGAAGATTAAAAAGGTGGGAAACTATTCTCAGATAACCAATTCCTAAGAACCTTCCAAGACGTAATATAAACTTTAGACTTTCCAAGGTCATTGATTACCTTAATGCGTACTGTAATGGTACCGCAAAGATTATGCAACCTCAGCAGAGAGTAGTCTCTGTTAACCAGAGAGGGCTTCTGTTCTCTCTGCTGTGGTTGCATTATCTTTATGGTACCATTATATCGGGAATCTATCTAGAGGATATCTTATCAGATACAACCATACAACTATACTTTGCATCGTGTCATATCTTTACTCAAACCATTCTTTCTATCATTTTCATTATAAAATCCAGTGCAGTTAGTGTAAACTTAGCTACATTATATTAGTGTCTACATATCTCGTTCATATTTAATCAAACCTAATTTCTCACCTCAACAACTCCATTATACATACCTGCAAAGAATTGAGATTGCGAAATTATGGATAAAGATTTAAATTTTGATATACAAAATTCATTAAGGAATTTGGAGATGTAGTTTTGCAACTCGCAATATTAGATCATAATCCCATGTATACTTAACTCGCAATTATAATCATAAGTATATTCTATAAGCTTTTCTTAAAAGTGAATTACTTTTCCAGTTTACTTTAAAAGTATTTTTTTTTTTTTTTTTAATTTAAGGCGTCTCAACATCTGTGGTCATTTGCGCCCGGAGCCTTCTCAGTGCACTGCCGGCCCCCGGACAGTGTTTTCCCGTAACAGACCACTGTCCATCACCGGACAGTGGGCTGTAGCGGCTCCTAGGAAGAGCAAATCTAAGGGTAGCAAGGCTGGATTTGAACCCGTGATCTCCGCGTTTCTAGTCCAGCGCGCTACCACTGAGCTAATCTCTTCCCTACATTAAAAGTAAAGAAAATTCAAATAAATTGCATCTGTTGTTGCTACTTTTTTATTTATGTTAGTGATGTTAAGGAAACAATTAATAATTAATGGGAATCACATTGAATTGAAAAATAAAAATAGATTTAGATAACATAATTTAATTAAAACAAAAGAAAAAAAAAAATGCTCATATATATAAATAATTAAAAGACGTAAGAACGGATGACAAAAACGAACAGTTGCGATCCACGCGATCTCTCATCTTAATAAACAAATTAAAAAAATAAAAAAATGTAAAAAAAGTTGGCCTAATTGTTTGTTTATAAATACTATTTATTATTCACAAAAGGGGAGGGAAGTAAACCCTACGCTATCCAAAGCCCCCTCGGGCCCATATAGCTACCCCTAAAGAATACCTACCACTGGGACTAGAATGAAAATCCAGGCCCAGGGTTTAACCATCTAAGTTTCACAACAGACCGAACAAATCGGACCAAAACCTTAAAAGGACACAGCTTAAGATCCTCTACCGACATCCTATTCCGGCCGAAGGTCCTAAACCTAATCTCCTCACAACCCAAACAATTCGTCATCAAATGCATGGGTGTTTCCTTCTCAGTTTCACAAACTCTACAAAAAGGGTCAGGCACAAGTCCCATTATATAGAGATGTCTCCTTAAACCACAATGCCCGTGAGGAATCCAACCAGATACCTGAGGGAGGTCCGTGAAAGACATCGGACCCCACTACTCAAAGCTCCGCCCGGACCCCCAATGAGCATTTTAGACTGCCGACAACCCACTGCACTCATCCATAAGGATGAGTGCTGCGAGGTCATCCACTTCTGAAAGCCCGACAAACATGTGCCAGAAGACACACCAACAGCAGGCTCTGGACCAATGAAAGGGAGAGAGGCACCTAATTTGGCAAACCTATCCACCTCCTCATTACCAAAAATTCCCATATGACCTGGAACCCAGACCAGAAGCACATCCTTTAATGAAGAAAGATCTTCCAGTCTTCTAGAACATTCCAACACCAATCTGGAAGTGAAGACACATGAATTAAGCGCCTTCAACGCAGCCTGGCTATCCGAGCAGATACAAATTCCCTTTAAATTAGTGTTACGCACCCTCTCATCAAAATACAGCAAAGAATTGCATAAACCTCAGCCTGGAAAACGGTGGCCCACTCACCAAGAGGCGCTACCAAATGATCTCCCGTCTCAAAATAGACGGCAGCCCCAGACCTACCATCCATCCTGAAACCGTCCGTGTAGCATCGGAGATAATTCTCAGGAATCACACCAGACGGACCCAGGGTTAACCAATCTTCCCTAGAAGGCAACCTAACTCTATAGGAATGACCAAAGACAAATTACATTGAATTGAAAAATAAAAATAGATTTAGATAACATAATTTAATTAAAACAAAAGAAAAAAAAAAATGCTCATATATATATAAATAATTAAAAGACGTAAGAACGGATGACAAAAACGAACAGTTCCGATCCACGCGATCTCTCATCTTAATAAAAAAATAAAAAAAATTTAAAAAAAAGTTGGCCTAATTGTTTGTTTATAAATACTACACACTCGATTTGTTGTAATGGGGCCAGAACAGCCAAAAAAAAAAAAAAAAAAATGGTTCATATGCTATTAACGATCTTTTCTTTCCCCCCCTCACGCTACCCCCCCCCCACAGACACACATTTGTTTTTTTTTTTATAGTAAGACAAAAAAAAGTGGGGACTTTTTTGTCCAGTAGTAATATGTAATAATTTTTTTATTTTTGGGATTTTTTTTATTTATATTTATTTATTTTTTTTCACTTTTACTTTTTTATCATTATAATGGCTGTTATCTTCGAAATGAATAAAAATTAATGATATTTTAATTAATGAATAATAAGTTAAGAGTTTTATTTTAATAACTTAATTTTATTTTTAACCAGTTTTCATTTTATCACCAAGTGACAAATCTGCTCCGACCCACTGAGGCGATCTCCCGGACACTTCTGCATATGCCGTCTATATTCTCTAAACTTCGTATAATATATTATGTTGATTATATAATAAACTTAGTATAATATTCGGTTGATAGGAAGTATAATTTTACAGAATAGGTTTTTGAGTTGTTTTTATTATTTTTTTTTTAATTTTCTCGAAAACGGTGAAAACGTTAGATAGAAATTATAATGGAGTTGATGAAGAGAGAAATTAGGATTGATTGATTAAACGAGATCTGAAGACACTGTTATAATATGGCTATAAGTTTACACAAACTGCACTGGACTGTAATGATTTTATAGAATAAAAGGTGGGAGTAGAGATATGACACGATGATATGACACGATGTGGTTGAATCTGATAGATCGATAGATCTTTGTCTATATCTCTCACTGGCTTATATACAGGTTCTCCCCACTTAGCCTGCTTAAGTGAGAGAGTATCAGAGAGGGCCTTTTTTCTCTCGGTCATTTTTATTTGATACTTATTTCTAAAAAAAAAATATTTTTTTTTGGGGTGGTACTGAGGAATCTGAGACGTTAAAATTCAAATGGGTTTGTTCATATTATTGGGTCACTACAATGCGTCTACTTACCACTGTTGGTAGGTTGGTATTTTTCCCCTCCACCAAGATCTATATATTTATGTCAGGACATAAGAGCGAAATTTGAAATTCAATGAAAATTTGTCGTTTTAACGCAATATATTGCTGCATCAAGAGGAGTAGGAGAAAGTCGTGTGAGTGTTTCACACCAGATTTTTTTTTTTTTTTTTTTTTTAATGCTGTTAATAAAAAAAATTATTATTCTTTAATTATGAGCCAGGTTTTCACATTTGATTTTACTTTTTTCTTAAGCTATAAAACTTGACGCCACTTAATGTCTTCTTGAGGTGGCAAACATTAAAATTAAAAGAAATCTATGGTGCGAGATATATGGTCGAATGCGACAGAACTGTCCAGCTCAATATATGAAGCTTGCATTGCTCTGTATGGGGCGAGCATAAGAGTATGCCTGCACTTTACTATCCACGTCACATTTTTTCTTCTAACTAATTCGTCTGTCTTCTGGAATACGAGTCAATCGAATTCAAGCATGGGGGGTTTAATCTTAATTTGGTCCATCCTGTTGATTCAAAACGAGACCGATTTTCTTCGGCCACAATTGAATTCATCAGCGTATTTGTAGCAGTTCAAAAAACGATCTTTTAAAACTAACATCTTATTTCTTATAAAGATTTAAGAGTAAATTTCATTTGGTTTCATTCTCTCAGAAATCCTCTATCACTGAACGCTGTTCTTTCAATGTTTTATACAAATTTCTAGGATACTTGCTTGCCTCGTTGAACATGTAACGATGTGAAACAGATAGTGAACAGTGATCAAGCAGAGCTGTTTAAACTAATCACAGGGATGCCAACTTATGATACAGAAAAATATAACACTGATTTGTAGTTCTTTACTGATCGAATGACCCTCTCTAATGGATGTGTTAGGTGGAGAGAATTTAGGTCTGGTTGATGATATAAGAAGAAGATTGGTTAACACTGGTTAACTAATATATTAATTAAGAGACACAGACTGCCTGGACATTACATAGAGAATTTAAGGTAGAGTGGTATGAAAATGACACGTAGCGATTGGATGTATTAAACTGAATTCAATGTGTTTTTATAGACTGTCCGTGGTTGCTGTTACATCATCCCAACTAAAGAGAGTAAAGAGCAAAACCCAAAACCACTCTCTCGGACTGGATTGGGAGAAACCATATAAATATAGCTAAGGACAGTCCATAAAAACACAGTTGAATTCAGTTCAATACATCCAATCACTACTTGTTATTTTCATACCACTCTACCTTAAACATTCCTCTATTGTAAAGTCCAGGCAGTCTGTGTCTCTTAATTAATATAATAGTTAACTAGTGTTAACTCTTCTTCTTATATCATCAACCAGACTTAAATTCTCTCCACCTAACACATCCATTATACCCTCATAGTTTGGGATCAGCCATGTTTTTCTTTAGATAAAATAGATCCTTTACTGTAGGACATGATGTGAGTAAGGGAAAAACTTGGATTAGCATAAAATAGTATTCTGCAAGGTTTGCTTTGAGAATAATAAAGAAGTAAATTTTTGATCTTTATTCACGCTACAATCAGGCGATAGCGCTATAAGTAACAATCGTACAAAGAACATAAATGCAAAATGAGTGGTGAAGCTACCCAGTGGTAACACTCCAAAACTATACAAAATCACTATTGTTGACTCTCTTCACTTGAGAGGAGATCACGAGGCCATTGTCTTTTAAGACGTCTAGGAGGGTTATCAGGAAGTGTTCGGGAAGACATGTGTTGAATTAAAGGGTTTGTGTGAGTCTGTAGGTTAATATGGACTTTCCTGTAACGGGTTTGGGCGACTTGAGCAATGAACGGTTTATTAAGATCAGTATGTATGGTTCGGTTGGACACGTAAAAAGGAGCGTTTACAATAATGTTACGGAGGATTCTGGATTGTAGGTATTGGAGTCTTTGGAGATTTGAACGTTTGGTTGAACCCCATAGTTCTATTCCGTAAGCCCAGAAAGGCTTTAAAATAGGTGTATAAATTAGTCTTTTGTTGTCTAGGGAGAGTTTAGATCTGTTGTCCAGTAGACAACAGATCAGTGGAACAGTAGTCCAGTGGTCAACGTTGCTCGCTATCTTGGGCTTTACTTAGACCGTAGACTTACAGGGAATCCTCATACACGACTTAAAAGAATAGAACTAAACAGACGCTTTCGACAACTTAAAAGAAGTAAATTTAAAAAAAAAAATTAACGTGAATCTCTGATATAATTCTATTTAACAACTAACGTTATTTTTACAATATTATATAATGATTAAAAAAAAAAAAAGAAAGCAACTATGTTTTAATCTTTGTGGGAACAGCTTGTTCAATTTAATAGACACGTCCTTTCGATTTACAAAAACGAATATAAAATGAAACTATTTAATATTCTATAAAAATATTGGTGTTTAATTGAGTGTAAACTATAGTAAATCGGTCGTCACCAATAGAGATGTAAAGATGAAAACCAAACCAAAAAGGTTTGGGTTGTATTAAATTTCGAATACGGTATATGTATATACCACCTAGTGTGCTGGGTATAGCATTCAATTTGTATAATATTCAAACACTGTGATACAATATTACAATATTAATATTGAGGGTGTATATTAAATAGAGACATGAACCACTTATATACATATACATATACACGTAGAAAGTATTGAAACTTACTAACACTACAGGAGGGCTTGAATGCTGTCAATCAATAAGGCAACGCATAAGGGAGTATTTTCAAATCTTTAATGATGCTATAACTAATTTCCCTAAACTGCTCTTTTAACAAACACTATCCTTATTCTCCTCCCTATATATAAACCACATTCTAAGTATACAAAACAGAAGTGCATATATGCCCGGCTCCCTTCAACAGTCCATTCAATCATTAGACACAAAAAAAAAAAATGCACCCCAGTACCCTTCCCAGCACCAGAAGACAGGTACTTAGTTATGGATCATCGCACATATTCAATCGAACCGCACTATTTACATTAACTATACAGCTTGACACAATGGTATCGAATGGTCTTTATTGTAATCTCACTCACTATGGGAAGTATTGCCAGATTTGCTACTGTCTTCCTATTTATCCACATTAGAAATATATAATTTCTAAGGAACTAACTGACTGAGAAATAATTTCTATAGTAATGAATCATGTGATAAATCTATAAATAATATGTCTCTTACATCATTATCTATCCTAACAGATAATTTAGTTAAGATAAGCTATCTGAAAAATTTAGGGACCATATGTCTTTATGATTCCATTTTTTATTTTGTCCTTTATATTTATGCTAAATTCTGCACCTTATCATTTTGGCTGATATTCCAACTAATCTTGGATATTAAATTTTTTTACTTTCTCTTACCAGTAGAAGAGAATTAATGCGATCATGCCAGGTCTATAAAATTCAGTTTCACACTAATTCCAGTTTCTCAGCCTTTATATATTCGTATATTATTTAAGAATATTTGAATTCAGACCGATATTACTTTACGCTTCGTACACCTGGACACCTGCCTAGTAACGGTAACATAAAAAAAAACTCCCTGATAACCCAAAAACAAATTCCTAAAGACTTCCGACTGACTCACACCACGACCACACTAAAAATCGACCAACTTCACGTAAAATCTTCAGTAAACCCAGTTTTATTCCTTCATCCAAAATCGTCTCCTGAAACTCCTCATTCCATCCTAGACTGTCATCCCAACCCACTCTGCCGCAAAATAGCCACCACCTACGATCGTTCCGTACATTACAGGCACAAAGGACTGAAACAGATCCTCTCTTAATATTTTCCTAAAGTTGGTAAAGGTTTTTCCCTTTATTCCTGCATATTGCTCCTTGCCTTATCCCAAAAATCATTATATAAACAATAGGAAATTTATAGTGTTAATGTACATTGAAACTTCTATTTATTATTATTGCATATATTTATGTAATATATCTAAGAATATTTGAGTTAGTGGAAAAAATTCTGCGTTTGAAGAACCTTGGTTATTTATTTGGAAACTACTTGATGAGACGAGCAAGAAATGGGGATTTGAGAGAGATTATGAGATTACCATTAGTAGTATAGGGGATGATAACCTCATGAGGCCAACGGAGTCGGGCAGCGGTATTATTCGCTGCTATTCAGATGGCTCTAGGCAGGAGGGCACTGGCCTAACGGGGGCGGGAGCATGGTTTCAGGAGTTGGATAGAGGGAGTTCGGTGGGTGGTGGGTTGGCCACGGTCTTTCAGGCAGAGGTGGTGGGCATTATTGAATGCTGCCACCTGGTGGGGGAGTGGCAGGGAGAGTTCAAGGAAGTGCGGATTTTCTCGGATAGCCAGGCCGCACTAAGGGCTTTGAGTAAGCCTTGGTGGAGTTCGAAATTAGTGGGAGAATGTCGGAGGAAGCTCAATGCTTTAGCTCGGAGGGGTACGGTGCGCCTCTATTGGATACCCGGACACGCGGGAATAGAGGGGAATGAGAGGGCAGACCAGTTGGCTAGGGAGGGATCATCTCAACCATTTTGCGGTCCTGAACCAGCCCTGGCTGTCACAAAGACGTTTCGTGACAAACAGATTAGACTTTGGGAGACGAAAGTTTTGGAGAAACGCTGGGGGGACACGCAGGGGTGCCTCCAAGCCAAAAGATTTATAAAGACAAGTAGGCAGGGAACTTCGGAGTATCTCCTGTCCCTTAGTAGGACGGGTCTGAGGACCCTGATAGGGATAGTGACTGGACACACTTGGGTGTCCAGCCACTTGTTTAATATAGGGAGGACGTCTAGTCCCATTTGTCAGAACTGTGACGACGGAGTCAGGGAAACGGTGTACCACTACCTTTGTCAGTGTCCCCGTTTCGCTGGAACTAGGTTTCGTGTTTTTGGGAGGGCATCACTCTCGCAGGATTGTCTGCACGAGCTGGAGTTTCGGGATATCTTGGGATACTGTAGATTAACCGGTAAGCTACCGGGGGAGATTCATTAAGGGGATAGGGGGGTATCGGGGGGATAAAGGCCACATAGGCTTAGGTCCCGCGCCGCCATTAGGCACCCGAACTACAATAATAATAATAATAATTGGAACTTCCTTGATTCTTCTACAAAGAGCTAGAGTGCGCCGCCAGCGCTTCCTAACGGCCACTAGGAGAATTTGAGGTACCTGCTTTCTCTCCTAGATGGCTCCAGTGGTTGCGTTACAATATCTTTATGCCTTGATAAAGACAATATATTTGTCGAAACATTGGCAAAAATTTAAGTTATTTTATTTAAAAAAAAAAAGAAGAAAAAAAACGAATCTTACAATTCTTATCCATCATTAATAACACATTAGAAGCATTGATGGAAGAAAATCGGTGTAACCGGAAGTACGACTTTATAGAATACGTTTCAAAGTTTTTGAATTTTTTTTTTTTTTTTGTGAAAAAGAGGAACATTAATTTTGTTTAAAATTGACCGGCTAAGTGTATAATATAAACTTATAATTTATTTCCGAAAACGTACTTTCGGTAAAATTTGATTTTATGGTGGTATTTGGGGAATATATGAGTGTGGCTTTAAGAACTGTCGTTAGAAGCTTTGCTAAAGGATTGAGACAAATAGCGCTTTGCATAAGTTTTACATTCAATTAAA
Organism: Triatoma infestans; assembly: GCA_011037195.1. NCBI lineage: Eukaryota > Metazoa > Arthropoda > Insecta > Hemiptera > Reduviidae > Triatoma > Triatoma infestans. The sequence goes on from JAAEAF010003459.1 coordinate 75,245, forward strand.
AATTATTGTAGTCCCCACTTCAACTTGATTGAAATGTTATGCCCAATTAAGCCTTAGTTTAAACCCTGTATATTTAATTTGAGAATTAAAATATAATAAAAATCGTCTATATTCCACAACAGATTTTTACTTTCTCTTACTAGGAGAAAGAGAATTTTTTTTTTTTTTATACTTTCTCTTACTCCTGGTAAGAGAAAATATTGTTGATTATGTCCAATTTTCCATATCGAGTTTTCAGCGTTTTGAAGATGAACTATATGTGTATGTGGACTATTCCGGAAGTAAATCCCTGAATATTTTTACATACTGCAAATGAAGGGATTGAAAGGAAAAGTGTAACGGCAAGAGAGAGAGAACACAAGCCCGACCGAGAGA
>JAAEAF010003459.1:75639-178486 GCA_011037195.1 Triatoma infestans
TCGGGGGGATAAAGGCCACATGGGCTTAGGTCCCGCGCCATTAGGCACCCGAATTACAATAATAATAATAGTAATAATAATAATATTTGGAAACTACAGCAAATATAATCAGACTCTGGAAGTACTCGGCAATGCGAACACAAGTAGTACTCCTGCCGAAACACAAGTTCCAACAATCCGAGCCATGTAAAATAAAAAAAAAGGCATTTTGCTTGACCAAATTTATTTACTTCCTTTCGAAACATTTTTCGTGTTTTTCCAAAATTTTGAAATTCTTAGACTATCTAGTTTCTAATGCATCATTTTAATGAATTTTTCTTCTTTTATTTTTTGTGGTCTGAATTTTACTAAAAAATGACTCTATCGATTTTCTTTATATTTATGTAATATATCTCTATCACAAATTTCTCTGCAATTGTGTTCATATCACAAGACAATGGCCACCGGGCGAAGAGCCGCCTTATTTCTATTGGGACAAATCATGTGTTTTGGGGAAAAAAATTCCGCCCAAACTTCTCCCATCTCAGAGGATTTCCTATTTAAGAAGATAGAATCGATGCTCAAAAATTATTCTATCACGAGGTACCAAGTGACATCATCCGTCTGCATCACCCTTTTGCCTCAAAGACCTTATTTCTTACTTCTCACTTACTCTATCACCTATATTAGTAAAACTTAGTTTATTATATACATAATTCTCTCCTTTCTGACGTAACAAAAATCCCGACTTTCTACTGGTGGCAACCAAGGGAATCAGAATGTCCCAGATCCTTAATAAACTCTTTCGTAACCTCCATAAAATCAGTTTTTTCAATTAGTAAAAAAAACAAAAAAACGCACATTTGTAGACAGTATAGCAATTTTTTTTAAAAAAGAAGAAATTGTTGCAGATGTTTTTCCCAATAAAAAATAATATTAGCTCTGTGGTAGCGCGCTGGACTAGCAACGCGGAGATCCCTGGTTCGAATCCAGCCTGAACTACCCTTAAATTTTTTCTCTTCCCAGGAGCCTCTACAGCTCACTGTCCGGTGATGGAGCAGTGTCATCTATAACAAGAGAACACTGTCCGGAGACCGGCAGTGCACTGAGATCTGAGGTGAAACACTCATACGACTTCGTCTTAGTTCATAGTAATAAACTTGAGATTTTTTATAGGTTTTCCCCACAATGAGGATTTCTTCACCAAACTAACCATCCTTATATCCCTCCCCAAGTACATCATGATATCAATCAGAATTTTTTATTTTCCCTCTCCAGACATCTCTCCGCAGAGCTTCTTCAGATACTAGACCATATCCTGACATGTCCTCTTCTACTATCTTTCTCCATCTTAATTTTGATCTGCCTCTTTTCCTCCTTTTTTCCGGGCACCATTCCATCACCTATTTGGAGATCCTTGGCTTATCCATTGTGAGGGTATGGTCGAACTATTCCAGCCTTCTTTCCGTTATTCTTTGGAGGATATCCTCTTTTACATTCATAGCCTTTCTTATTTCTGTGTTACTGACCCTCTCTCATCTTGATTTTCGGGCAGATCTCCTCCAGAAATCCATTTCCGTGGCGAGCAGTATTTTTTTTTCTCTTGGCATCCAGGAGTCCATATTTCTCTACCGTAGAGCATTACACTTTCAACTGTAGAATAGTAAATTAACTTTTTAACATTTGGTAGTATATCACTACTCCATAATAACGGATTTAGTAACCCAATGGCCCTGCGCCCTTCTACACTATCCTTCTCCTGCCACTTCCTTTTTCTAATCTTCCATCTACTTTAGGATAGAACCCAAGACAAATTTTCTTTAAAATTGAAATATTAAGCCCCATTTACCCCAAAATATTTGTAGAGGTAGTCAAGGTGCATGTAATTAACCAAGCCAGGTTAGAGGAGTAAGGGATTGACTACAACCATTGGCTTTAAACATTATGTTACTATTTAGAGATTTCGAATCTAAAATTACCGGTGTAAATTCAAAATTCGAAAATCATCAGGGCTGTTTAAGATAAAGTTTCAAGACAATAGTTTAAGAAATGCAGAATCAAGAAATGAATCATTTTATCATTTCCTGTCTGGAGGATTGTCTCATATAGCAGATTTTTTGTTAATTTGAAACCAAAATAAAGTTATAAAATGAACTTATATATTTTTATAATTAAAGGAATCAGGATAATCAAGTAGCCACTCCTACCTTGTAGCTTCATAAAGCTTGGATTATTTAATAGAGACATATGTTTCGGTCTATGTAGCACCTAATTGTTCACATAGTTGCCACTTTCACAAATGATAATAACAGCAGTAATTGTTAGTACCATAAGTAAGGCTTGTACTATGTATATGTATATATATACAAACATACATGCATACATACATATAATGTATAGAATATAAGAGGAAATCCTCTATTATAAAGTAATATCTGTGCTAGTTATTATATTGCATATTTACCGGCCGGCTAATTCAACATCCATTCTATACTGTGGTAATCCAACTGGTGATGATGATCTTATTTTCACTACTACGCAACATTAATTTTATATTTTTTTATTTTTTCCTTATATTTTTATTTCTACTTTCTATTTACTGATGTAAGAGAAATTATTAAGTAGTGTCAAATTTTCATGTCACCAGAAACAGATGTTTTGAAATCCCCTGAGTAAGCAAAGTGATTTTTATAAATTGATCTATCTAGTATGTATGTACTAATCTGTTTATCTGTATGTTGGGCCAAGATAACACAAATATGGATGATCGCAGAAAGTCAAAACTTGATATTTCTTTACAAAGTTTTTGGTCAAAATCGATTGACAGGGAAATACTTAACCGCTTTACTGAATCATTTTTACTTTTTCTTACTCCTCTTAGTAAGAGGAAGCATTGCGATCGTGCCAAATTGAGTTTTCACCGGAAATACATATTTTGGGGATCCCCTGCATATGACAAAAAAAATGCTGCAAATGAACCAACTGGTTATACCTGTGTCGCTAAGAATTGCCACAGCGGAAATCCGGGCGCTGTTTGCCAATAGGGTGAACCATAAATGGTCGATGGATATGGAGGGGAAGCGCTATGTCTGCTTGTTGAGGGAAAATATTCCACATTCTTTGCCAAGCTAAGCTGTGTTTGTGGCTAACTTCAGAACCTTGACAGGCCACGATTATTTGCCTTGCTATTTATTTAGGCTAGGAATATTAAATGAAATGACATGTCCACTTAGCGAGGAGAGAGTTTTTGACGCCACCCACTTAAAGAATAGTAATGGGTGAGAGTAAAGAAAACTTATGTTACACGGAAACCTAATTGGTCTGCCCGAAACTTAATTGCCGATAAATAAGCCAGTATTATCCGGCGTAGGATAAAAAAAAAAAATAAAAAATTAAAATTAAATAGTCCAACACTGCTGTCTTTAGATTCTCGTCCTAGGAACCTCCACGACCCTGTAATGGGTAATGTTGTCTGTAACAAAAGATTTGGTGGTCTGCACAAATCTTGTCTGTAATTATGAAAACACTATCCGAAGCAAGACAGTAGTGGACTGAGAAGGTTCTATAGTATATGGTAGCTATATGGGTCCAGAAGGACTTTGGAGATAGCGTAGGGCTTGTTCCTCTTCACAGAAATTAGATAATTAATTTGCAGCATCATCTGTGTTAATTATTATCTTTTTAAATATCAGGATATCTATGTTATATCCTGATAGATATAAACACCATGTTTATATCCATTTAAAAACTATATTACTATTTTTACGTATTACTTTCTTCTTCTTCTTCTTCTTAGTCTGTTCCTTTTATACCAATATAGCGGTGTCGAGGCCCGTTTCAAAATCTTTAGGTACTCTTTTGTTCTCCGCCATGCCAAGTTCAGAATATGCAGTAGAATCTGTTCTCCCACAGCACAGATAAATTTCATCATCTCTGGCGATATGCCATCAAATTCTACTGCCTTTTCTATTTTGACGCTTCCTAGAGCCAACTGCAATTCATATTCATTGATGTGATCATGTTCTTCACTATCGTGAAAAACTTCTTCACTATCGATAATTGTACACCTTCTGGCCTTCTCTCCTGCATTTAGCAGTTCTTCAAAATACTATTTCCATCTGTCCATTTATTTTCTGCTTTTCCAAAAGTATATTTCCATTGTTCCCTTCAATGGAGGGGGCTGTTTTATAATTTCTTAAAGTTTTTAATTGTTTTATAAAAAAAAAAAAATCTCGCGATTTCCTCTGTAATCGATTTCCTCCATTATTCTCACCAAATTCCTTCCATGGTTTTTTTCTTCTAGTAATTATATAAAATCGCTCGATTTTATAAAATTTATATTAAATATTTTAACCTAGCATAAATAATTCCCATTTTGTACAAGTAATTTTTTTTTTTTTTTTTGTTAATTAATTTATTTATTTTGTTTTATCTCAATTGTCTTTATTTTACTTTTTATTTAAAAATAAAAAAATGCAGCCACAATCAATTCTTTTTATATATATATTTATATATATATGTGTGCATGTATGTAAAACTTGGCCATCTACAAAGGATTTTCGCAAATGGTAAAAAAAAAAAAAACAGTATGATCCCTCAAAGCTATATAAATATTGCAAAAAATAATATTGTTCAATCATCGGTATTATAAAAAGTAATATTTTTTTTTTTTTTTGTATCTGTTTCTGGTTTAACTTCTTTTTTATTAAAAAAAATATTAAATTAAATTTATATTTTTTTTTATAATATTTTTGGTATAATGAATATGATCGAGATAAATTAATTCTTTTGAATCATTTTATATTATATTACTTTTTGAAATATCTATAGAAAATCTAATTAATAATAATGTCAGTTACATGCATATAATTATTTTATTTTAATCAAATTTTTTTTTTAATTAATTATTTGAAAAATTTATATTTAAAAAAAAATGTAAGAGAAGTTTATTTTGTGCATAATCAGAGGGAGAATTTAAAAGTATGTAATTCTCATGATGTATCTCTTAAATCTTACAGCTGACAATAAAAAAGGCAAATCTTTCTCTTACACAGTAAATACAGTTCAAAGAAGAAACAGAAAATAATACATTATATTTTTTTTTTGTTCCATTAATCGTAGGATTTCAGTTAAAGCTGAAAAGCTGATGAGTAAAGTTTGTGTTCCCTTTGAGATATCTCCAAAATACTAGACACTGTTTTTATCATCGTGTCACGGTAATAAGCGTCATGGTATTTACCTGTAACAGCAACAGAGCAAACAGCAAAGAGAGCAAGAGAATCTCAACCACTCTCTCGGACTGGAATGGGAGAAGTTGTATAAATATAGCGACGGACAGTCTATAAAGGACCAGTTAAACACAGTTGAGAATTCAGTACAATATATCCAACCCGCTAGGTATCATTAATTAATGGGGCTGCGACCCACCCCTGTTCGATAACTCGATCTGGTACACAGATGGATCCAAAACTCCGACTGGGGTCGAAGCTGGGCTCTACGGGGGCAGACCTAAAGTTAAAATTAAGGCCAGCCTAGGGAAGTACGTCACGGTCTTACAGGCTGAAGTCGTGACGTTACAACTCTGCGCTAGGGAGATTATAAGGCAAGGGATAGTGGGTAGAAGATTGGCCATATACTCCGACAGTCAGGCAGCCCTGAAGGCACTTTCCTCACACCAAGTGGTCTCAAGACTGGTGTGGGACTGCCCACTTGCCCTCACCGCGGAATAAACTAACACTCGCCTGGGTACCGGGACATGCAGGCTTTCTGGGCAATGAGAGGGCGGATGCCCGAGCGAGGGAGGGTTTGCAGGATACATTTATAAGCCCCGAACCCTTTTGCGGCTTGTCCAGGAGCCTCATTCAAACTTCTATCAGGGGTTGGATAGAAGAACAGCGTCTGCGTTGGTGGGAGAGAACACCAGGACAGAGGCAGGCAAAGCTCTTCATCAAAAGACATTTGCCTAAATTTACCAGAGACCTATTGAGCCAGACCCGAAGGGATATAAGGTTAATTGTGGGTCTACTAACAGGGCATTGTAGGCTGAATAGACACATGCACCACCTACAACTTGCGGATAGTGCAGTATGCCGATTCTGCAAGGTAGAGGAGGAGACCCCGGCACACATCCTTTGTGAGTGCGCGGGCCTGGCGAGGATTAGGTTTCTTCAATTGGGGACGGGCAATCCCGAAGCTGAAAGCTTCATGACGGAGCTGCTCTCAGCTTTGCTAGGATTGATTAGGAGGGCAAAGCTGGGGGCTGTTCTGTAACTTAAGGGTCACGATAGACCTCAATTTGTAGGTTAGGTCGCAGTGGAATGAGGCTCCCCCCTCCCCGCTTCTATTCTAGGTGTCATTACTCTGACCACTCTACCTTAAACATTTCTTAATTGTAAAGTCCCAGGCAGTCTATCTCTACTTATTAATATATTAGTTAACCAGTGTTAACCAATACTTCTTCTTAATTCATCAACTACACAAATTCTCTCCACCCTACATATCCATTATATTACCGTTTTGACATTGTCCGGGGAGAAAAGCTATGAGGGGAAGATGATCAAATTGAAATTGAAAAAGAAGGCGGATCTTCAAGAAGATCTCTTATTAAAAGGCACGATGTGAGAATCTTCTAAGAATCGAAAATAATTGATTATATGTATAAATAAGAAGAAAATGTTTATTTTAACGAGCTTTTATAGGCAACATACTGTACAGAGAGAAACTACGTCAACATCAACTACAGGCAGCTAACTTCTTGACACCAGGAACTGGAGCTGACTGGAGAGGTTTGTTGCTATTGCAATCATTTTGAAGGATCTTTGGCTGGTAGCTGTGATAGTGCCCAATATTATGAGAATATAATTTACATGGATAACATGATCTACAATAATTCGAAAGCAGAGAATGGTTTGGTCCAATCCCTGGTGGGAAAAGGCAAATCTAGCAATAATATGCAATGGATTCGCAACTTTGATGTTGTATATAAGAATTAGAGAGCTAACTCTCTGTAAAAAGTAAGTAATGATCTTAATGAGAGCAAAATACCAGTATTCACCGGAAAGACGTGCTTTGAAGTAACTTGAGTAAGAAAAAAATGTATTGTTTTTTTTTTTTAGCGTATGGTTTTTATGTATTTGTCAGAGACACTTTTCCGTGATAGCCTGCTTCATTTTGTAGTCACCAACCGGTTTCGGGCGTACGCCCATCCTCAGGATGCGTTTGTCACACAGTGTGATAATACAGACTTGCACAGAGCAAATTCAGAATTATACACACTCTTTATGTATATATGTAATAAAAAAAAATCGCCAATAAAACTAATTACACCACGTAATAAGATGTAGTAAGACGTAGTAAGATGTGTCGTATGTACAAATCGAAATGTGGACAGTATATTGCAAGTAATAAGGTATTTGGAGCGGAAACTTTTTTGAGTTGGATGCGTAGTATGAAGCCGCTAAAAAACATCGAGTACGTTGTGGGATCAGCCTTATAATAATTTTCAAGCATCTAGTGATGCTGATAGATTTAAGTTGAACTTTATGATTTCTTACTTATGAATGGAAGGATGTTCAATCCTGGACTGAACCAAGCTAAGACACTTTTGACAGAAAAAAAATCTGAGACGTGCAAAAGTCTGAATAAAACGGGTTATTCACGTGCAGGTGCACCTGAAGGAAAAAATTCCAAAATATCGCCTAACCGATTACGAAGCTATAATCTTAGCTGTTAAAGGAAGGAAATATCCTCCTTAGAAGCTTTTTAGATCATAGTATTTCTTAAAGAAATAGACTTCTGTAGGCATAGATTTGGTTCCGCTTCCAAGGGGTCTTTAGATTGAGAATGTTACCGTGAAATACGAGGCATAATAGATCTTTCCAGGCTTATATGCACTATATCCGCTCCCTCTAAAAGAGAAGGAGGCTCAAACTTGATATTCTGTTTAAATATTAGAAGGGGACCTAGGAAACAAAAAAGATCGTTTAATGTCTATTGTATTAATAAACCAACACTCGGATGATCTTTTTTTCTTTTAAAATTGATATCACTTTAAACTTGGGAGGCACTTTTTATAGGCCTATCATTTATAAAATATATTTCTTAGGAAAGTTAATTTTTTGGGGTTCCTGATAAGCTGTTAGATTTGGCATGGCGTTTATTTTTGCATCGTCTATTTGCTATTTAGGGTCATTTAAATATTTAGCCAAAATTCTCAACTTTTGAGACTATCCGCTATTAACTGTCTCAGTAAGAGAAAATCTTCTGAGTATACTAGTACTATTTAATATTTGGGAGCGTCAGAACATGTATTTAGTAAACAATTTAGTGAGATACTGATATCTGACTAGACAACAATACTTCCTCAAATAGCAGCAAAATAATTAAAAGTAATTATAAGTTTTATCAATTTGCAAACATTACAAACTAAATTATTATTACTGTTTTCTAACAGACATTAAATGTTTTTGACAGTTTATTAATATTAGAGACAATTTTTAATATGAGGGTATTACTTGTCGTGAGAAGGTTTACTAGCATAAGGTGACGTCATTCTCAGAATGACATCACCATGTCTCAAGTACATTTTATTTGGCCAATTGGGTGACTGTACATTTAGTTATACAAAATATATACTCTTTCTCTCTCTTATACACATATACTAACACACATATGCATAATATAAAGCAAATTGTCTCCTATATTCATTACACATGTGATTCTGTATTGTCTTTAAAATGGAGAGGTTGAAAGAGTAGATTAGAAAAGGTCTTATTGCGTGTCACTAGTTCCGGTTGTATTTCATTACGGTTGTTCTATTTCCTAATAAAGTCTTATTATTTGCCTTCCTTTCTCAATGAATTTCTATTATTATGCTTGAGTTATCAAATTCATTAATTATTAGGCAGCTCAATATATTTTCATTCTCTCATGCAGCTAATTCTTCAAAAGTTTATGGAAATAGAGGAAAACTACCCTTACCGTGTTTTCAGTCCAGATTTTTTTTTTTTTTGGATAACCATCTGTTACGGTTAGTGGCATAGTCGATTCAGTGGAGGCTACAAAGAAGTAGAGGACCTTCAACTCAGTGCTGAGTATGTTAAAAGCTAAAAGCCTAAAAAATAAGATCATGTAGAAAAGGGATAAGCTAAGTGACAGGGATTAGCAATGCGGAGGTCCTGGGTTCAAATCCACCTGTGGTGCCCTTAGAGTTTCTCTTCCTAGAAGCTTGAACAGCTCACAGTAAGGTGATCGGCAGCGTTGCCTATAGCTAGAGAACACTGCTCGGAAGCCAACAGTGCACTGGAAGGCTTCGGCTCCAGGCGCCAATGGCCATAGATGTTAACGCGCCTAAATTAAAAAATAATAATAATAAGACCAACTATACAGCTACAGAAATGAAATGAAACAATTATTCCGGAAGAATAAGAGCAAAGAACAGAAGGAAAGGCCTAGAAAGGTAGATAAATAAAAGCAAAGTTTTTCCTAATATCATTAAAAATAAATAAAGATAAAAATTAATAAACATGTAATGTCAGAATAATAAACACAAGATTTATGCAATTAAGACGAATGTGCTTTAAACTTAATTGAAGTGGTGAAATGAAGAAGGTGATGAAGGATGAGGGATTTAATGGCAAGACAAGACGAACGGTTTCAGCCAGGAAGTTCCAGAGAACAGGAAGTAGCACAAATAAGGAAGCATTTATTGTATGCTATGGTTATACTTGAGGGAATCTAAAGATCTACAGGTAAAAACGAGGTTGTTAGTGGTAAAGGAAAAGGATTGTGAGATTCGGTCTTTTTAAAAAATAAGAAAACTTAAATTCTTGCCAGCGTTTCAACAAATATATTGTCTTTTTCAAGGCATAAAAAAAAGTTATCAAATAATCTTATATCAAATAATAATTTTTTTTTTCTTTTTGTTCACTATTCTCTGTGATGTTGAGGTATTCTCAACTTTTTATTTTCCAAATTTATACATAAGTTTTTAAATTTGTTATGTTTTAAAGATTATTTGATATATTTTTATTTTAATGCCTTGAAAAAGACAATATATTTGTCGAAACGTTGACAAGAATTTCAGTTTTCTTATTTTTTAAAAAGACCGAATTTCACAATCCTTTTTCTTCACATAAGAACGGTCGAGAAGAATCTTCCATAGTCGTTAGTGTTGTACAGAGAATTTTATTTGCAGGAGTAGAAGATGTATCATATCTTTACTTTTCGATGGTTTGGAGAGTTAAACCGGGCAAGGCAAGGGTCTTGGAGGATCCGGAATATGCCTAAATTTTTCGATATACGGAGATATTTTCCGTTATAGCCTGTGCTTCTTTTTGTGGTCATCGACCGGTGTCGGCGTCGGTCGGTCGATGCTTTTTGATAACATAGACTTGCCAAGAGCAAATTCAGTCGATACACACTCTGTACAAGTCTATGTTATCACACTGTTTGACTAAAAGCATCCTGATGTTGGGCGAACGCCCGAAACCGGTCGATGACCACAAAAAGAAGCAGGATGTCACAGAAAAAATCTCTGATGCTTTCCAGCTCTGCGGAACCAACCACAACAAATATACCTAAGTTACCTTAAGGTGAAGCTCATTAAATTTTAAGTTTATTTTGAAGATCCCCAGAGAGATCACTATAAACAAGGCATCATTAATGAAAATGGTGGATAACTAGGGAGGAGACCAGTGATGATCGGTTTTTTGGAAGGAGGAAGGAGATGCTGGGGATGGTTTGGCATATTGAATATTTGGTATTTTGTGCGGCCATAATTCTTCCAAAAATATAAAAAGTTGACAAAAGTAATGAATACTATGTTTTTTAGCCGTGTGAAAATACTTATAGAAGAGTGGGATTCATCGACGAATTGGGGGAAAGAACATAACTCAGGATTTGGAACGTACACGATCCTTGATTAGTAGGTCGTAGTGGTCTCTGTATATCACGAGGTAATGTCACACCATAAGGCAATTAAAGACCGAGTTTAATAGCCAAATCAATAATGTTGTCTGGCAAATTTAAGTACTGTAAAATTCTTTCAGGGATAAAAGAAAACCTATTATTTTGGAAGACATATCATATCACAACTCCCTCTCTTCTACAAAAAGTGAAGACAGTTATGATAAATTCTTTTCTAAATATTGAATATTAAAAAAACAAAGATTATAATTGTTACTTAATTGAAAATAAATTAATAATTTTCTAATTTAAATTAATAGAAAATAGAATAAAATTTAAATTTGTTAATATTTCGGTGAATGTAAATACTTTTAAAAAGGAGGTGTGTTGATGACTAAATTTGAACGGGCTTGTTTAATGATAGTGTTCACCTTTGGCAGATGTCTTTTTCCTTGATGTTTTTAACTGTTAAACGTTTCTTTATTTTGATGGGTCCAACCACCGAGCTCCAAGGCGTCTAAAATACACGTCATTCTGTAGATATGTCTTGTAGAAAACACCTGCAAATTATAACTTTTTATTATTTCTCCAGCTAGACATTTTTTCTTTTTTTTTTCTTTTTTAAATTATAATTATGAATATTTTATTAATTTAGGTTTTCTATGTGTGGGGTAACGTATACAAATACTAGTTTGTTTTTAGAATTTGGTCTCTCTCTTAAGGGTAAAGACAGACAGAAACGTTCCAAGTGTCGGTAGGGTTCTAACAAACCACACTGAGCGGTTTTATTAGGCGATTTGTGCAGTGATCGATGCGGTTTGCAGTATGAACGAAGTGGTGTATTTGTCAATAATGTATTTGCATTAGAAAATTTATTTAAAAAAAAAAGAAAAAAAAAAGACGAATGTGAATACATCCAATTATCAAAGAAAGGCAACAAATAGGGCATTCTCACAGTTGTTTGCTGAAGTACAAAGAGACGATGAACAATTTTTCAACTTCACTAGGATGTCGCGAAGTACTTTTGATGAGTTACTCACAATTTGCCAAGAAAAGATAACAAAGAAGGATACTTTTTCCTCATATCCCAAAGTGCCTTCCGGCACTTTCTGCATCAAATTTTTCTCCAGCCATTTCTAAACAAAAAGAGGCAACAGATGCCTGTGTTCAGAACAGAGCCATCTGAACATGTTAAAACACCCTTCGGGTGACTTCGGGTCAGTTAAATTCCTCGCACTAATCACCTACCGACGCTGTTTTAAAACCGCCGCAAGAAACGAAACGCTTGGCACCGCTGTGTATGTTTTACACTATTATGATATAGTCCATGACATATCGAGTCGGGTGTAGTGGGAGTTTCAGGGGTTTAAAATTAATAACTAAATGCTATTACTGCTGTACTATAATTAATACGTATATATACACTCATGATTCTAAGGAATTGACTTATTAGATTAAGATACAGGGAAGTGCTGATGAGAGATAGGCAAGTGCTGATATTTAGACGGGATATTTGTCGTTGGTTGATCGCACGGAAGGTGTCTTCGCTCTTGAAGAAGGTGATAGAATGGGGCTGTCCTTTTTCCTTCAATTTAGACCCCTGTTGTAGGGGAAGTAGGACGGTGCTTAATCCCCAACCCTGGTAGTTCTCGTTTCCTTTTATACCACCTTGGCGTTCCTTGCGTATAGCAGGGAACTAATTTGACTCGTATATGCCTTCACACGGTCACCGACTTGTTAAACGTTTCGGTTAAAAACCGCCCTGTCTGTCTTTACCCTTACTCTCTCTCTGGCTTGTTGCTTGTGTGACTGTATATTTTTATATAAGAGGTTTTGTATATGAGTGTGGTTAACATAATTCTTCAAAAATTCATATATAATACGTTAAAAATCAATAAAATAAAATTAATCACAAAATAACAGTTTGTTTGGGAAAAGAATAGCTAAGTGGTTAGCGTGCTGGACTCCCACTCAGAGGACCCGGGTTCAAGTCCAGCTGTGCTAAGATTTTTTCTTAGCCGACTCGAACCTCTACACCTCACTGTCCGTTGATGAACAGTGTTGTCTATAACGACAGAACACTGTCCCGGAGGCCGGCAGTGCCTTGAGAAGGATCCGGAGGCGCAGACCATAGACGTTGACGCGCCTTAAATTAAATTAAATTAATTTTAAATTAAATTAAATTAATTTTAAATTTAATTAAATTTTATTCAGTTCAACTGCCGAAAGTTGAATAAAATGTAGTTACAATTACAAATTATTATAAGCTATAGTTTCATCAGTTGTGATGTGGTTACAATTAACAACTACGCGTTAATTGTAGTAGTTTTAGTTGAATTTTGTGACTGATAACTAGTAATTGAGAAAAAGTAATTGCAAAGGCTAAAACTTGTAGGTAGCTATAGTTGTAGTTATTATTTATAAAACTGAACTATAACTATTTCGATTTTCTTTTTATTTATGTATTTATTTATTTATTTATTTATTTTTACTACATATTCTACTTTACTACTTTACTTCCTATTTAAGTTTTAATTGTAACTTTCAAACTTGCTCCAAATTTGACAAAAAAGTTTACGAGTTAAATCTGATCAATTCCAGAGAAAAATAATAAGAATATTAAGTACAACTATTAATTGTAATTTTATATTACAACTAGCTAACCCGACCACGCTTCGCTGTGGCTCAGTCTGATTTTTAGGCTTAACCATGTGTCATTTTGATAATTTGTTTGGATGGTTTGGAATACCCTGTCTACTAATTCTTCTTTGAATGGGGCGGGTTATGAGCATGGACTTGTAAGTGGGAGGACACCAGTTCGAGTCCCGCGTATAACTGCTAAATTTTATACTGGTATGAAAAATGTAGTAAAGTAGGTGCTTCCGCCCCCCGTCCACGACAACTAATTTGGTAGTTGGATGTTAAGCCTGCCTGAAAAAGGAGGCATTACCTTACTTTTGAATGTACAATGTTGCAGAAATTAGAGGGGGAGGTGATTTTTCCCGTTTCCGGATTTGTAGGAGCAGTGCCGTTACCGAGTTCGAGCTATTGTCTTGAAAATATGGCAGCTGTTGGATCGTTTTGAAGTTGAACTCTCATATTCGATGTTAAATGAATTTTTTTTATTGTGCTCCAAAGAGATGAATATTTCAAGCAGGCTTGCAATTCATCAACTGCTGTTGAGTGAGGTATCACTGGAAGCATTTGCCTGAAGTCACCAGCTAGTAACACCAACGCTCCACTAAATGGAACCTGATTATTTCGCAAGTCTTTCAATGTATGGTCTAATGCTTCCAGTGACTTCTTATAAGCCATTCTACACTCATCCCATACACTGATTTTTGCACGTCCGAAGAACCTTTCCCATTTCTGATGTTTTAGAAATGTTACATGTTCGGTTTTCTGTGAAGTGCATGTTTAAGTCATAACAGTTTAAGAGCTGAATGCGCTGTTCTACCTTCTTCCATCAACGTAACAGCAGTACCTGAAGAAGCAAGTGCTAACGTAATATGGCCGTTTGAACGGATTTTAGCTCGGAATTTCCCGTTTCCGTAGGAATATCGGAATAGAGGTACTTATAAGTAGTTGAGAAAGAGGTTCAGAGAGTGAGCCACCATTGCAACGCGTCTGAGTCTGTTTCTGCCAACCTTGCGAAACGCTCGGAGAAGTTCCGTTTCCGTGGGAACTTCGGTGTAATAAGTACATACAAACACTCTTATATAGAAATGCAACATTGTGTAAAAATTTCAAATCAATCCATCGACTACTTTTCGAGTTTTGCGGCCACAAACATACGGATGCGAATTTTTATATATAGATTATAATTTCATTAGTTGTTGTGAAACATAATTTAACTAGTAATTTATCGGTTTAAAAAAATAGTTAACAATTGCAGCCTATCTATAGCAAGTCATCTTTGTGTGGGTTGTCTGGTTTTAATTTTTGCCCTGGCCAGGGGGTGGAGTTATCACTTAACTAACCACCATATTTGTAGCATAGATTCTCCGGAAACGTGTCCTAGGACCAAGACTTGAATAAAATGTTAGAATAAATATATTATTTGAATAAATATTTCAATCAAATTTATATCTATTTTTGTAAAAAATTATTTATTTATTAATAATTTTGAAAAAAATAAATCTTATTTATGAAATTGTTTATTTTATGTAACCTCATTAAAAAAAATTAAATATTTATATTTTAATTGACCATTAGTAAAAGATATAAATTTGATTGGGGAGAAATATTTCAAATTCTCTTATTTGCGCTTCTAGATTGTGACTCATATTAAATTTAAGCACCTAAACATTCCTCTATTAAAAACTAGAAATAAATAAAAAATAATCAGAAAGTAGAGTATTTTAATAAATATTAACAATTTTAGTAGAATTTAGTGTAAAATAATTATATGGAAATAACTTACTCCAATTACAAATGTATTAGGATTACATTCTTCCGGTGTAATTTTGTTTAAAAAATTCCTTTTGATAAATACTATGTGCTTTCTTTTATATTAAGTTTCATTCTTTTGTAAATTTCTGAGATATTTTTTAATTACTTTTTTTATCTTTTCTTTTTTACTAAATATGTTTATAAAGCTATTGAATTCCTTAGCATTTCTCAAACTAAATTAGTTAAATAATGTGTACAATCAAAGTCGGCAGAAAATACTTCCCATTCTTCCAGGTAAGACGGTTTGAGTTTGTTTAGAAAAACGGAATTCAACCAAAAAAAAGCATCTGTTCATTTTTGACAATTTTGTTAAAACCCCAATTAGATTGCACTTTTTATAATTTATTCAATTCCAGCTTTATCAATGATTTTTAACATTTTTCTTAATATTTACCTAGGTAATTAACTTGTCCGTTAAATTATTTATGAAGTTTTAAATGTTAATTAAAAATAAATTTAGTAAAGTAATATCGCCGTTTTTTTTTTAATTCATGGTTCTTTTCATTCATATTTTTCTTTCAATTTTTACTTAAAATACTTTTCTTTTTTTTGCGGAAGTAAATGTTTTCAGATCCTCTAAGTAAGAAAACATGTTTTTGATGAGGCGTTTTTAGTGTGTGTACTATACCGAAAAATTGTCGGTAACTCAAACAAAAAAAAATCAGTCTGTAAGAAATATATTTATTAAATGCAGGGTAAGAAATATATACGAGGTGTGTAAATTAAGTAATGAGACTGATTTTTTTTTTGTCTTTTTTTTATTCAAATAAAATTACAATTCAACATTGTCCCCTTCAAAGTAACTATCTTCGGAAGCCACACAACGCTGAACACGATTCTTCCATTCGTCATAGCAGTGCTAGAACTCGAATAGTGGAATAGACTTCAGTTGGTCGGCTACAGCTGTTTGAATATTCTCCAATATTCCAAAATGACGTCCCTTGAGGTGATTTTTCAAATTTGGGGAACAAAAAAAAAGTCACATGGACTCAAGTCGGGTGAATAAGGAGGCTGATGAGCCACAGGAATGTTATTACTGGCCAAATACTCATTAATAGAAATCGCGGTGTGACACGGAGCGATTGTCGTGATGCAACACCCACTTGTTTTTGATGTTTGGTCTGTTTGATGAACGGTTGTGTGAGTCAAATTCAACTCTTCACCGATCATTCGGACTGTCAAACGACGATCTGAACGCACGAGATCGCGGATTCTGCCAACATTTTCGTCGGTTCTTGAAGATGAAGGCGTTCCGCTGCGAGGCTCGTCTTCAAATTGATTCCCTTCCTTCTGCAAACGACTTAAACCACCTAAAAACCTGTGCTCTCGATAAAACATTGTCTCCATAGGCCTGGCATCGGAAACTAAGGTAGCTAGAAAAAAAACAACTAAAAAATACGTGTCCCCGGAGGTTTTTTTGTTAAAAATCCAAATTTAATTTGTAAATTTTTGGTTTTGGTGCTTCCAGAAGCGAGATACAGGCACTATCTTCATTTTTTTAAATGTGGAGGTGTGGTTTTTTTTTTTTTTTATTTAAGAAATAGAAATTTCTCTATTTTTTTTATAAGAAAAATTTACTTATACGGTTTTTTCTGTGAGCAACATTTTACAAGTTATGAACGAAAACATTATTCTTATAAGAAATATCAAAATGATAATAATAATGTTTTTTTTTAGATTGAATAAGAAAGAAAAGTACTATTTTATTATTAAATTTATTCCTCATTAATTACAGATCTTGTTCGAATTAGCCTCCACCATTAGAGAGACATATTTCTTTGGCCGCAAGTACAATTGGCAGGAAAGAGCATGTCTATACATCTCCCACCCATGGAATTGTAAAAATTAAGAAAGGAAAATGGAGGAGAGATCAGGAATAAAAGGAATGGAATAGATAGGACAAGGTTATTAGGTCAATGGACAGTTGCCCCTTTAGTCGGCTTTTAAGACAAGCGGAGGATACTATAGATCTATTCTACCCCCAAACCTACAGGGGCTAAATATAAAAGACTGAAGCATATTCTGCTTTAGCACCGTAGTCATAATATTAAGGTTTTTTATTTTATTTTTTTTTCTTTGCACATAATAATATTTTCTTCCCTGTGTTTAGATTATTTTTGTTTTAGTTCTGATGATCGTATGGAGGCACTGTAGCCGGAAACTTCTTATTATATTTTGTAAATATATATATATGTAATTGGTAAATAAATAAATCAATCAATCAGTCTACGATGTTCACGTATACACACACACACAGTAGTGAGAGAGGCCATTTTTCTAAAAAAACCCTTTTTCAGTTACTCAGGGGAACACAAAACGTGAATTTCCGGTTTAGAAAATGCGATATCGAAAATTTGATACGCGATATATAATAAATTGACAAAATTTCCTTGAAACTTGAAAATTTTTCTAAATTTTCATTTAAAACATTGATCTTAGCCCACATTGCTCATTTAGGTAAAACAATATTACGATTTTCTTGTTTTTTTTTTTAATAATGTGTTTCGAATTTAAAAAAAGAAACTATATAAATGTATAATAAATAATGCATTGAATTTAAAAAAAAATTATTATATATCGTCCACAAAATAATGAACAAGGACCGTAAGGAACCTGTCAGGATGAGTAGTTTCTAAAATAATAAACCTTTTACTGACAGGTGTAGGAGATAATGATGTCCCTACCCCTACCCCTCTAAAAAAAAAAAAAAGAGACGACAAGCCGTAACATCTCTTCCAGGAATGTTCCAGACAATTTTTATCTCCTTATATTGTTAATTCTTTAATTAGTTTACTTGAATTATAAAACTATAAGGACTTTAAGGAAATGCATTAAAAGAAACAGATGTTACAAAATAAAGTTTGACGGTAAAAAAAAAAAAAGTTCCAAGTATATTTAATCTAGAAAAACCTTCAGTTAAATACTTTATATTGCCCGCACAAAATTTTTTATTTCTTGTTTTTATTTATATTATTATAGAATCCAAAATGTCCAAAAATTTATACATATTGCGAAGCAATTTTGACCCGTATTTTATGATAATCTACTATTTATTAATTGGAACTTTACCAAAAAAAAAAAATTTAATTGGTAAAAATCGATGAATTGAAATTGTGAAATTTATGTCTTCAAAAAAAAAAAAAATGTTTATATTTTTTTGTTTGTTTATTAAAAATGTCGATTTTTATCACTTAATTGTTAATTTAGTATCAAGGAATTAGAGTTGTAAGTTTTAATATAAAGGATTACATGCTGGTAAAATAATTTGTACATCTGTATTGTTCATTCTTTATTATGAATAATAGATTTTAAAAATACCATCTAGCGGCCTATAAAAATTATTAAATTATGTGGGTATTAAAAAATATATATTATTTGGGGATTATTACCCTAATTGATTAAAATGATATAAACAAACTTGTTGTTAACAGCCTGTGTGGCTTTCTAGTTTTTTAGTTTTGTTTTTTTTTTTGACAAAATAAATCAAAACCAAATGGAAATCTGAGCTTTAGTAATAAAATCTCTTTTTCTTAAGTTTCAATTAAAATGTTTCCTTTAACTTCCTATTTAATTTCCCTTAATATTCTAAGTTGGTACATCGTACAATGTTATCAAAATGGCTGATATAAGGGGAGACAAGTTGACCCAAAACTTCCTAACAACAATTTGTCAGATTTTTTTTTTTTTTTTATGAATATAGTTTATTATACGCAAGTTAAAGGAAAATCGCGAAAAAAATGTTTGGGGAAACATTGTTGATGAATCTATTCTGTAAAATTCGCTCCACATACCTTGCTGGCCTCATCACTCCATTATCAGCCGTATCGAGGTGCCACTATCCAGCCTTCAAGCGTACTTCAACTACGCATTACATTAGAATCATCATAAAATAAAAATTTCTCCGAATAAAGTTATAAAAAATAAAATGATTACCCTATTTAGAGGCAACATACTGTGTATACGAAATTAATAAGCAAATTGCGGACACCTGAAAAGAAAAAAAAAAATCATTTTTGGTCGACGGATTTTTTTTTCCCCCAAAACCCTTTTGTTAGAATCTTCGGATGGAAATATATTTTGAACTCTCTGCAAGTTTTTGGTTTTTATGCGAATTTAATGGAATTAATCCACTTCTGCTTTGAAAATTTATCGGAGCAAGTATTGAGGGGTTCATGTTGCTGGCGCCAATCGCTTTAGCGTTACTGATCTCTGCAACGCACCTCATCGATTATTACCCTCTCTCTGTATCATCGCCACCTGGACTAAACGGATGACTGGGCTAAAATCGATAATTATAGGAT
This sequence comes from Triatoma infestans, assembly GCA_011037195.1. Lineage (NCBI taxonomy): Eukaryota > Metazoa > Arthropoda > Insecta > Hemiptera > Reduviidae > Triatoma > Triatoma infestans. Next base: position 95,277 of record JAAEAF010003459.1, read on the forward strand.
CGGTAATTTCAGAACTTATGTAAGTTTAAAATCAACCATCATGACTTAGAAATCAACCTTCCAAGAAGCTAAAAATCACTCCCAAGAAAGAAAGTAGGCTCCATTTTGGGAGCATTCAATACCTTGGAAACAATCATCCGGAATTCTCACACATAACTTTCAAAAGAGAGTAGCAAGAATAAGTTTTTTAGTAAAAGCAAGCAAAAGTTTCCGAGAAGTAATCAACTGTGTTCATTTAGCTCTCTGTAAGTAGTCCTTTTTCAGGCCAGAGCTCTCTACGGTTAGCCAATCTAGCTATACGATCTTTATAGCAACCCGAGTATGCTCGGCTATCCTATTCTCTCTATATCTCATTTATATCATAAAATGTAAGTTGGTGACTACGAGTGTCTGTAGTATGTCTCAATTTATCAACAACCATCATTCTCACATCATAGCAACGTTATTCATACACATACCGAGAGAAAGTATAAACATTTTTTTACTCAAGGGACCTAGACAGTTACAGACGGTGATGATAACTCAATTTCGAAAATCTGTTCACAATACTTTTTCTGTCAGTCGTTAGAGAAAGTTAAAAAAAATAAAACAAAAAAATTATATTGTATTGACCAAAATTTACAATATTATATACTTTATATATACATATAATTATGTAGCAGATGTATTCCTAGGGGTAAATAGGAAGGAAAGGAATAATATAACAAAGCTTACAATGATAATGAGCAGCATAGTATTGGTGGACAGTTTGCACCTTATTTATATTTATAAAAAAATAAATAAATAGAATATTTGATAGGTTTATTGGCTGACTGATATTTCAACTTAATTAAGGTACAATAGGGGGACCAGCAGTAAATTAAGTAAATAATGAGGTACCTGGTCAATAAGATATAGTTAACAGTCTTGGCTAGAATAGTATAAATATAATGAAAGTAGGTCTCTCAATTTTCTGTTTAACTTATTTATTTATTTATTTATTTGTATTTTATATTAATTTGAATGTAAATATTATATAAGATTTATTAAATGAATATAGAAAGGCTAAAGCATGTTAGAAATAAATGCACATTATTAAGTAACAAACTTTTAAAAAGTCACCTGTAATTTTTAATAACGATTATGGTTTAATAGAAAATATTTCAGACTTTAGTTTTTAGGCATCTGTAAGCGATCCATTTCGGCAGTCCAAGATCTGCCTAGGAAATTATTACTAACGGAGATTGGAGGCCTGTCAACTCAGAGGACATCTGTCGAAGCCGGGTTTGGAGTGACAGCTCATGCAGATTCTGTGGGGAGATGGAGGAAACTCCATAACATCTCCTAACGGACTGCGAAGCTACCAACCCAGAGAAGATTTAAGAACCTGGGTAGTTACCAGGAGGAGGAGGAGGGGAATATACCTTAGATTATTAGGATTCCTTAGAGATCTTTACGTGATGGAGGTGTTGTAGACGGTGTTCGCCTGTGAGACATCTGTTCGGGTGTTGTGGACAGCCTGCGGCACCCATGAAGCATAGTACAATAGACAGTAAGGTCGCAGGGCCATTGCTCCTCCCCAAAAAAAGTTATCCATTTACTTACTCTACCGATATTTTTAAAACAAGAGAAATTCTTAAAATAAACTTGATCTGATTTTATATTATAAATCCATAATTTAGATTTAGATTGTTTTAGGGGTTCATTGCACTGCGACCTGAAGATCTATTGTGCCCCGGAGACTTCTCAGTGCACTGCCGGCCTTCGAGCAATGCTATCTAGCTATACAATACTGCCCACGGGACAGTGAGCTGTGGAGGCTCCTAGGAAAATCTAAGGGAAGCATGCTGGATTCGAACCCGGGACCTCCGCGTTGCTAGACCAGCGCGCTACCACTGAGCTAATGTCTTCCTTCTCCCTTGGCTTATGCCAATTAACTAGGGTTTATCCTTGTCTGTATAGTGTAGAGTGTATGTAGTTTAAGTGTATCGTGTACTGTTCTGATTAAGTACTTAGAGTACTGGGCTGTGGTAACTCGTGTGGTCGCTACTCCCCAAGTAACTGCATGCAACAGATACCCCTTGCGAGCAATATTTATATAGTTGGTCTTACTATATGAATATAGGATCAATTTTTTTAAAGATTGAATGGCCGACCTGTAATGATAAGAATGAAAATATGTTTGTTGGTTTGGCTCATAGTATTGTATTAAAGAAAGAATGCAATTTCGTGGCAGATATTACATAAAAAATTGAGTCCATGATTTGAGCTCCACTGAGTTTGAAAAATCTGACGTGAAACACTCACACATATTTCTTTTACTGCATTTTTATTATTTTTATTTTATCTACAGTCATTAACTAAGCCTAGAGCCTTGTTCTCAGTGCACTGCCCGCGTCTGGACAGTGTTCTCATAGTTAGAAACAACTCTGTCCACCACGGGACAGTGAGCTGAGTTGCGCCTAAGAAGAAAAATCGTAAGAGTAGCATTGGATACGAACCCCTGACCTCCGCGTCGGACTCCAGGGCGCTACCCACTGAACTAATCCCTTCTCATTTTACTGCAATAGCCTTGTAAAGAAAGCTCTTAACGATGCTGCTGTTCTTCCATAATCTTCCAAAAAATGAATTTAACTGGAAAAAAGATTAAAATTTGGAAAATTTGCGAAGCTTAAAGAAAATTGTACGAAACATTTTCTAAGAACATCGCAAAAAATCGGGGGGAGGGAATGTATTAAAGCGCACTTCCGGGGGTGATGATTTTGACTGAAACTTTTGTATTGGGATGCTGTGATGGATGGTGATATTATCTAAACAAAAATATCAAGTTTAAACTTCCCCATGAGTTTTCTTTTTTTGAAAAATATTTTTGTTCTCACATACATACGAGTATACATCCACAATACATATACTCACAAACACATATCGCTGGAAACATAATTTTCAAACTCACAGAATCTTAAAATGAGTTATTTTTCGAGATTTTGCAAGAAAGCATAATAGTTTCGCTTGTAGCCATAAGAGAAACTAAGACAAATTGTTTTTTTAGCGAATTACGTGATTAGAAAATAACCAATACAATAAAAGGGGGTATGCTTAAGACCAAATAATGGTAATCTTAAAAAGTTCATACTTAACATTTCAGTTTCTTAAAAAAAATAACTCTAATTATTTTATTTTACTTTTTATAATCGATTTTTTGTTTTTTTGTTTTTTTTTGTGCTTTAAGGAGTGCTATGCCTTTTTAGCCCCCTCTAAACAAGCCATTTCAGTATTTTGCATATTAAGAAATTGGAGAAGAGTGAATTGTTTGGATTGTTTCACTTAAAGATTCTTTCGGAAAAAGAAACACACATATTTCCAATTTTCTTGGAAACTTTTAGAACATTACATGCGAACTTACCTTATCACCGGGCCACCAAAATTTCCCTACCAGCTCAAATTAAATGACGATGTTGCTTACGAATTTTTTTCATTTTCGAATTAAAAATTATTCTGACATACGTATATACATTAATTAATATTTATCAGTATTTGATCTTTTAAAGCAACATTTATCACAAATATTAACTAAATACATTGGTTTTAATGTAATGTTTTTTTTTTAATTTTGATATATTTATTGCCTTAGTTATTAAATGAAGGATATTCTGTTTTTCTTTATCTTAAAAAAAAAAAAATACAAAAAAAACAGGTGTACCTGTAGGTTTATTCAATTCTATGTAATATAAATTATGAAAGTATATATATATATATGTATATGTATATAAGCCACTTTCCAGTTTAAAATGCCAGAATTGATATATATACTTGAAGACTTTATTTAAATCTTATTTATTTTAAAGACCGGATTTTATTTGTTGAAAACATAAATCATTCTCTCCTTTTATTTATTTTTTTTGTTCCAATTCTATTTATTTATTTATTTTTTTTATCTATTCAGTTTTAATAACTTTCTTTTACATTGATATACAAAGAAATTTCTTCGCCATGGCAGTCAAGCTGGTAGAGTAGAATAGGGCGGTATTTGTAAAAGAAGCCAGTAACCAGTAGTAAAGCGCCTCAAGGGTGAACAAATGTCTTTGGAAAGGACTTTTACATTTATTTATGTATTATTTTGGCTCGTGGTTATACAATACCATCTCCCCCAAATCACCTTGCTCCTTCCTTTTTTGTTAACTGGTTTCTTTGGGTTACTTTTTTTTTTGTTTTTTTGTATTTTTTTTAGACTGTCAGTTAGTGAGTTAAAGGGTAGATTAGTATCTACTTTATGTGATACGCACGCGCAAATACAAGTAGGAAGAAAACAAGATCATTCTTCGTGTGTGAAGAAAAAGAAAACAATAGGTAGTAAGGTGTAGTGTCTATGCTGTTTATTCCTTATTTTTACATGATTGGACAAACATCAAAATTATTCATATATTATAATTTAAATGGGATTAATTAATCGCCATAACAATGGCGGCTCATAGAAGTAACAATAGTGACAATGGCTAATAATTGTAAGCAGTTTTTTTTTTGCCATTCACGTTTTACTTTATCAAACTACATAATATAAGACGAAATTTAATTTATTTATTTATTAATATTCTTTAAATAAAATTTTACTCAAAATAAATATATTTAATATTTAGTATATACTTATATATTATACTTCCTTTGTCAGCCATTTTGTAGTTGTTGTTATTAATGTAAAATATTTGCATATCTCAATGGAGTTTTAAGCTAATTATTTTTTGCATCTTTCATATTCATGAAGATATTTGCATAATTAAGGAATTATTTGTAGATGAAAAGGGGGGGAGAAAAATTTCTGAGTTTTATATATGTACACATTTCCATAAATCTGAAGGTTATTTTGTTCTACAATTCATGGGAGATTTTTTTTTTTAATTTTTAATTACAATTGAATTAATTGATACTTATAGAGTTTTGAATATTAATTTTTATTTTGTATTTATTGTTTATTATTAGTATATAGCAATAATTCGTTATTACAAAGCTCTTAGATTTTCCAAATTGAAACCGCGTCAATGGTTTGTTATAAACCGACAGTTTCGCCCATATTGCAATAGGCTTATTCAGTGTAGTGTTGCCTTGAATGCAACACTGGCAAGAAACAAGTTGGGTAGAAAGAACGAGGCGTATTTCCTCCGCCGCCTTGCACGTGAATGACTGTCGCTTATAGGCGGGGATTAATATGCCTTTCTATGCATAGATTGGCTGGAATTATTAAGGTCTAAGTTTCTCTTTTCATTGCCTTTCTGCCAAAGTTGTAGCCTTGTTTTGCTCCGAGTCATTGTAAATAATTTGTTATTCCTTTGGTTTCTTTCGTTTTCATTCTTATCCCTGAGCAGAGGCAACCATGTTTTGCTCAGGAAACGAGCAAACATTTGTCCTCCTTCTCAATTTCTTATTGCCTCTCTTATTCACCTCGGCATCAAAATAAGCCATGCAAATGCCAGAAGCAAGTTTTGTTTAGTTTCAAATGTTTTTTAGTAAAAAAAAAAAATGTATATCCTAAAAAGTTGTGAAATCATTAAAGATTCTTTGTATCTGCGAATTGCTATGGTATACCTCAGGGAGTGTATTTAGTCCACTTCTCTATACTGTGTATACAAAAGACTTAACAACAGAATCACCACAGTTACTGTATACTTATGCTGACGACACTATCATTATTACTACAACAACTTCTAACCACTTATAAAAAAATTGAACCTTGGAATAGAGAGGATTAATTAATTAAGGGCATGAACTTGTAGCGTACAACCAACCGCTCAAATTCACAGTAAATCCAGCCTTTCAATCAAAAAAAACTCTTCATCATATTACAATCTCTCCATTTATGTTTCTAATAACTTCTATTCTTCACAACTATCTCAAAAATTTCATAATATTTTCCTGAAATAGCAAAATCTAAATATCAAAAAATGCTATCCCTACTTTTTTGGTCAATTCAAAAGCTAGCCTCCCCACAACTATTCCAGAAAATATTATGAAGAAATTTGGTGAAGATCGGTCAAAAAATAGTCAATCAATTATGCCAACATTTCGATAGAGTTTTCTGTCTTTATCAAGGTTTTAATCTAAAATATAATACAATGTAGAACCAGAAATAGACAAAACTATTTGGTTTTGGAATTTAGTTAAGATACTTTTATTATAATTATTATTACTTTTTGTCTTTTTCCTTTCCAAAACGTTTTCCTTGTTTATTAATGGGAGCCGTTGACCCTACAACGGGTACAAATCTCTCACACTCGTATGCCTTCAACCGGCTCTGCTTTACAACAATAAGGAAAAGTAACAATGCGTAAAAATATGTTGTCTTAGCATCACTAAAACACAATTATCTTAAAATGAATGTTCCAAATTAAACCTAAAATAAATCTATGCTACTATCACTTAAAACTATAATAATTACTACACGCTCAGTAAACATTACTTTTTTATTAAATATAAAACTATGGAATTGAAAAAAAAAATTTCCCCCCAAGGTAAAGATTTTTCAAGTGTGAAAAAAATTTCAAAAATGAAAAAAAAAAAACAGGTCTATGATGTTAAAAAAGTTAATTATATTCTGAACTTTTAAAAAATAATTAGTATCTTTGTTTTTATTTTATGAGTTAATTTATTATTTAAATTTTTTTTAAATTAATATATATTTTAATATTAAAGGTATTTTCACTATTGTGTTTTTAAAAAAAGATCGTAGAAATGATCTCAGTGGCACTTCTCTACCACTTCTTTATAATCTTATCACATTTGTCTTAATTAAGTTTACATTTCTTTTCCACCTACTAAATTGCCTAGGAAGTTTTTAAAAACATCAACTATTCACAGTGTTTGGTCCTTTCAAATAGTTTTATATGCTAACTGGTTTCTATTAATGTAGCTATTTCCTATACTTCAGAAAGTAAATATTAGCATTAATAATTACGTTAGTACTTAATAATGTTTATTTATTTATTTTTTTTATTTATTCATTTATTTATTTATTTATTTTTTTTAGAGAGATACAAGCAATCTCTCTCCTTCTCTTCTCTCTTTCTTTGAGTTGTGTTAACTGTCATGGTATGTGAACACTGTTAGATTGACTTTTAACATTTTTTTTTTATTTTTTTAATTAGTAGCAACTTCTCAATCGTAAAAAAAAAAAAAAAAAAAAGCAAATGTCAACTAACTGATCTTATAATTCCCACAAATCGAGATTTCTATATTATATATTCCTGTTATATATTAGAAGAATTCACTCACAAATCTTGATTCTACTTTTTCCTATATCCGGCTTATTATTATCTATTAGAAATGTTACCAGTTGATTAATATTATTAGTATTTCTATAATTTATAACTTGTTTTGATTTCGTTAAAAAAAAAAAAAAAAAAAAAGAAATTAGTAATATATTTTTATATTAATGATAGCTAATTAAGATTGGAGGTAATCCATTAAAAAATTGATGCGGATTTAAACTAAGACAGCCTTAATGTAGCCACTTCTGGTTGATAGTTTAGACAGCTTGTCCAATTTTGGAAATAATATAGGGGATTTTGTTGCCAATACTTTACGGGCAGCATTCTTCTCCAACGTCTTACCTGCTTACCAAACTACACGACACTACATGAATAAGAAGAACAACGCAGTAGCTGGCTATAGATAGAGCTACGTGTTAATTATCTGTCTCAGTGTTGAACGTTTTTTTTTCCCACACGGTCTCCTTATGTCTGTTTTAAAAAAATAAATCAGGGTGTTAAGAAAGTAGTATTTCAGATGGTTATCTTCTCCGGCGAGCTACTAAGCCTACAAAAGTAAAACTGAGCTTTCTTTTTCCGGTAATTAATCCTTCATAAGGAAAAATATGCAAGATTAGTATTTTACTAATAAAGTGTAAGACGGAATGTTGTAGCGAACATCGCACATTTTCAAAATTAGATTTATCACAGAGAAATAATATTATGATGTCAGTCTCTTCTTTGTGCCTAAAAAAATAGGGTTTTTACCGATATCCTCTTTGCCTCCGAAAATGTGTATGAGTTTTGCTTTAAAGTGCCAGTTACAAGAGGCAATGAAAACCAATCACCAGCAAATTCTCCACAGGAAAATTTAATAATTTCGTTAGCAACTGCATCAAGGCGCCACCATTGAGCCTCAAAACACCCATCAACTATGCATTTCCTTTGTTCCGCACATTACAATGTATGGGCGAATGGGCTTTTAACTTTGACAGCTGATTTCTCACTAACCGCTGTCTTTAGTGGTAAATGGGAAAACAATAAGTTACTATAGCGGAAAATTTAATAAAAGCCGACTATCTTGGGGGTTTAAGAGTCACTAAATAAACTTTGAAGTGAATGAATCAGTCACAAGATCAATTTTAAGATGTTAACAAGTCTCAAATTTGTTCTAAGGTTCACTACACTAGCTCACCACTGTTAGAATAAGCAAGAGTTCTAAATAGTCCCATCGCTCTTCAGGTAAAACCACAGATGCTTTTCAGACGATATACATCACGCTACCAACAATCATTACTCGTCACGGGGTCACTCTATTCTCAATTTACTCTTTTTTCATGCAAAGTATCGCTAAATATATACTTTGTATATAGTGCAATAGTGATTTTTGTCTGTCATTTCATTTCACCATTCATCATTTCAACCATCAACAATCATCATCATCATCATCATCATCCATTACATAGATTCTATAGCAGTCCGCTTATTAAAAACAATTGCCAGTTGTTAATGTATTGATAAGTGAATTTTAGGTAAAGCCAAATTATTGTTTTTCAAAAAGGAAAGTGACGTTACCAAATTTTCTTATTGTACGTACATTTTTTATTTCTCTTACTGATTAAGAAGGCTCCCCCTATTTCACACCACTCTTTTCTTCAAATTCATTACACCGAACAGTACTTACGGTTCTTGAAAGACATTATCATTTTGGTAGGAAATTCGTGTTTATATAGTTCATTTATAAGAGGATTACGATCTATCATATCAAAAGCTGAAGAAATTCTATAAAGCACGATTAGTCCTTCTGCTGTTTGAAAGATAGCTTCCATTTTATAAGATCATATGACGTAAACATGTTGACAATTTTGGAATAATTTTGCTCAAATTCGACATGAAATTCTTTGAACATTCCATCATTATTTGCCCACTCTGTTCATAATCATGCTAACATAAGACCTGTATAAATTTTACCTGTACATTATTAAAGAAAATACACATGGATGTTGTATAATTTGCAATAAGGTCCACGATTCCCACTTTTTTTTTTAAATTACAAAAAGGAAAAATGACCGAGTGCCTAAAAAAAGTTGGAGGCCATTTTACCAGCAGCAATGATTTTTTGATAGACATTCAAAAATGATAGGATAAAACTTAGTATTGCATTAACCTGTTACGAGCATAATGGATGTGAGAGGGAGAGAGAAAGGTTTTCGAGAAATAAACTAGATGATATGATGAACACTGTATAATTAATAGAACACACAAACTGCAAGGATTTTACTCAGTAAAATAGAAGTTAGGTAGCGACAGAAATATAAAGAGACAGACTGGCTGAGTAATGAGAAGGTAATAGATAGATAGGTTGCTGACTTGTTGTAAACTGGTCGTAAACTCTTCTGAACTGTACTGCTGTCGTTTTATTTATATCAATCGAACTGCCCCTTTCTAGTCTGACCTAGGTGATGAGGATTGATTCATTTAATGTGCTCCTTCGCACTTCAGATCCTATGAATCTATAATGATTCGGATCCCATTACATGAGTTCATCATATCTGAACCTGGTGAATTACATTTCTTCGCTTTACTAAGCACAGTTACTAGCTCTAACAAGATCAAAGGCCAATCTAAAATATCATTTCGACATAAAGGGAATGCATATTGATGACTGACTGTCTTCACTTGTACTTTTCAGGATTACAAAGATTTTTAAAATGGTTTCTTCTCACATCCGGAAATTATGTTAATCTTCCAATATATAATTGGAATCCTTTAATGATCAACACCTTTCCGAAATCCTTTCATGTATTTAGATATTACATATTTAGTTCTGGAACTACGGTTTTATAAGTTGAGAATGGACGGATTTAGTTTTTGATTTAATGTACTTCATTCTGAAGTCACCAAGTGACCCTTATCGTTTTTTCTCTAATATTTTCCCAGGAAAATTGATTGTAAAGGATATGGGGAAAATCTGGGTTTACAAGTTTTGCTGGGAGGGACAGAGGGCATCATAGCCCCTACAAATCAACAACCATAATCCCCCTACTACCTAATGTTGAAGTTGAAATAATTGTTGGGTAAAAATTATAGGTTAGAAAAAAATTGTGAATTATAATAGTAGTGGTTAGTAGGAGAAGGCTTAACGCTTTGGCTCGGAGGGGTAAGGTGCATCTCTAATGGATACCCGGACATGCGGGAATAGAGGGCAATGAGAGGGCGGATCGGCTGGCCAGGGAGGGATCATCATTACCATTTTGTGGTCCTGAACCAGCCCTGGCCGTTACAAAGACGTTTCGCGACAAACAGATTAGACTTTGGGAGACGAGAGCTTTGGAGAAACGCTGGGGGGACACGCAGGGGTGCCTCCAAGCTAAAAGATTTATAAAGGCAAGCAAGCAGGGAATTTCGGAGTATCTCCTGTCTCTTAGTAGGACGGGTTTGAGGACCTTGGTAGGGATAGTGACTGGACACCCAAGTGTGCACTATGTCTCACTTGTTCAACATAGAGAGGACGCCGAGTCCCATTTGTCAGAACTGTGATGACGGAGTTAGGGAAACGGTGTATCACTACTTATATCAGTGTCCCCGTTTCGCTGGAACTAGGTTTCGTATATTTGGGAGGACACCACTCTCGCAGGATTGCCTAGACGAGTTGGAGTTTAGGGATATCTTGGGATATTGCAGATTAACCGGCAAGTTACCGGGGGAGATTAATTAAGGGGTCACGGGGGGTATCGGGGGGATAAGAGCCACATAGGCTTGGTCCCGCGCCTTTGGGCACTCGTTTGATTATAATAATAATAATAATAATAATAATAATAATAATAGTGGTTAAAAGTTGTGTGAATTTTTCACATTCATATAAGATTTTTTTTTTGCTTTAAAAATGACATATATTTTTTTGATATTACTTAGTAGTTTGTATTTAGTAATTTCGTGTAATTGATTGATCAAGAATTCATTGGATTGTAATAGTTTTTGTTCAGTCTGTATTAGTATACCAGAATTATTACAATAATAATAATAATAATTACCATAGCTAATATATATAAATATTGCCAAAAAAAATGACTTAATTTAGTGAGAACTAAATAAAACTTCTGAAGCTTGCCAGTAAAAGAGGTAGAAAGTTGAAAATCAACTCATCCAATTTCTAAATACCTGTCCAATTAATCCTCATATCGGTGATTAGATTTAGAAATATATAGTTCTTGACAGATGTTATATATTATATTGGGGAATATAGATCGTCTACATAAATAAATAAATAAATAAATAGAGAAATAAATATATTCCATGGTCCAAATGTTAGACAAAATTGACGTAGCATTAACAGTTAGAAATTTATTTGATTGACGATTTGTTATTAACTATATATTTTTTTTTTTTTGTTAATGGTTTAATTTAAGAGATAAATTGTTCTTTTATGAACTAAATCTGTCTTAATTTAAATTTAAATGAATCATATAAACTAAATTTTGTATCGTATGATATTGGGGCGTCTTTACTTTCTCTTACTACTTGATTGCAAGAGGAGGATTTGTATTACGATCATATCAAATTTTTTTTAAAATTTCTTATGTAGAAAAGGTTTATGTGTGTGTGTGTGTACGCTAGAGAGAGAGTGAGTAAGTTAAGGAGAGAGTAGGAAAGAGAAAATCAAAATATTTTAAAAACCAAAAAAATAAGCAGAAATTCCATTTAGAGTTGGCATCACCCTGAGATTTGACATCAACCGGAAGTGACACTTAACGTCATAAACAGCTCCAACGATATTACTTCAAATTTCTTGTACTATCTACATATACACACACACACACACACACACACACACACACACAAAAAGACGCAACATATATAGCCCTATCATTATAACTTACAATATTTTTCTATTTTTACTTTCTCTTACTCCGAGTAAGAGGAAGTATTGTAATCGTGTCAAACTTTCGATATCGAGTTTTCACCGGAAATATCCGTTTTGAGCTCCCCTGAGTCCAAAAATGGTCTGTGTGTGTGTGTGTGTGTGTGTGTGTGTGTGTGTGTGTATGTATGTGAAAGCATAGCTCAAAAACGTAAAATCGTAGAAAGTTCAAACTTGATATTACGTTTAGGTATCACCATGGGATCTGACGGTGCGTTATGTGTCAATATTCCTCAACCGGAGTAACCACTTTACTAGTTGTTTTTTTTACGTTTTTGCAATTTCTCAAAAAGGCTCCGAAGATTTTCTTTAAACTTACAATATCACTACACATACAAAGAGCTACAACTTTTATTTGAAACATTTCTCCAGGAAAATCATTTAAGGGCACTTCTGGGGAAGGGGTGGGGTTAGGTTTTCATCTTAACTGCTGTTTCAGTATATTAGACAATTCTGTCATCTAAATAATGTTAATTAGAATTAAATATGTTGTTGAAATTCCGAGTTTGAAAAAAAATAGATAACCGGAAGTGCGTTTTTACTGAAATATAATTTTCAGTTTTCTGGTATTTTCTCGAAAATGGCTCCAACGATTTTCTTTAAACCAGTTGTTAACTATACATATAAAGAGCTACAACTTTTATTTGAAACTTTTCCCCTGATAAATTCATTTAAGGGGACTTTTGGGGGAGGGGGGTTATGTTTTTCTTTAAAATGCTATCACAGTTGATTATACAATTCTGTCATCCAAATTGAAATAACTAGAAATTAATATATGACCCAAATTCCGAGTTTCAAGGAAATTAGTAAACCGGACAGTTTTACTGGACAGTGTTTTCACTTTTCGACGAATTTCATTAAATTTGGTACACTAACTATAAAATTTGTCAATTATAATTTTGAGTACTGGAGTAAGAGAAAGTTGTGTGAGTGTTTCACACCAGATTTTTTGTTTTGTTTTGTTTTTGATTGAATATTTACAACTGCATTATATATATATATATATATATATATATAAAACAAGTAAATATGATATAAGGAATACTGTATCATGCAATGTCATGAATGGCAATTATCCTGTGATAACAACTGACATTAGTTATCCAGGAGGTCGCAGGGCCAACGGCACTTTTTGCCATCTTTGGTGATTACCTGGCAGTGAGTTTGAATAAAGGGCTTGAACGAAGGGATTTGGATGGAGGGATAGGTGATTGTGGAATTTGTTGTATCGGGATTTTGCGAGGTCGTTGTGAATGTGCGGTTGGTGACGTAAAAAGAGGCGTCGACAATGCGACGGAGGATTTTTGACTGAAGGGTTTGGATTCTATTGTGGTTGGAACGCTTAGCAGTACCGTATAGTTCTAGTCCGTATGTCTAAATTGTAGCGAGCAGTGAGATGTAAAGCTGTCTTTTGTTCAGAAGTGGTTAGTTTAGAGCGTTTGTCTAGAAGTCTAGCCAGAAGTCTGAAGCGTTGGTTGAGGGTGATTCGTTTAAGTCTCGTATGGGGATTCCATGTGAGTCGCTCGTCTAAGTATAGTCCAAGATAACGAACGTGGTCTGCAGGAGAAATAGGAATATTGAACAGGCAGATGGGAGGGAGTACTTTTTTATTTAATGTTAAAACTATGTATTGGGATTTCTTAAGGTTGATATTTATTCTCCATTTCGTTAACCAAGATTCTCAAGTGAGTGAAGATGGATTTGCAAGGAGCGCCTGGCGAGAGAACGGGATCGGTGTGATTTTTGGACTTTTTTTTTTTAGTGCTATATCAATATAATTTATGGTTCCAACGATGGGAATTAAAAAAATATTACTAAATATTCGATACTTAAGAATATTTGGCATATTCACACTGCAAGAATTGCAATAAGTTATGAGAAGTTGAGAATTGGGTTTAAGAGATGAAATAAACTGGAAATAATGCTGAACACTGTACAATGAAAGAGAGACACAAAACTGCCAGGACTTTACATGTAAATAGAAATTAGGTAGCGAGAAATTTAGACTGAGTAAAGAGAAGGGTAGTAATTGGTTGCTGACGCGTTATAACTGTTGTATAAACTGTTCTAAAGACTGTTTACAATTGTAGGGCTAGCTCAGCTGTATATATACAGAGTCTCCCAGTCTAGTCTGGCCTAAGTAGCGAGTGAAATTCTCAATTTTATGTTGCTTTGTCTGCTTTGGATTCCTCTCTTCGGATCCTATTTACAAAATCTGTTTTTGTGTTTCACACTAGAGTTATTATAAAAAATAAAATTTATTTTTACCTACAATTTTTTACTTCTAAGTAAGACGCAAGTATTGCGATAATGTCAAATTTGCAAAATTGAGTTTTTTTTAACGGAAATACATGTTTTAGGTACGCAAAAATAAGCAAAAATAATGCTTTTAGTAAATGGTCAATATGTGTATATGTGTTTGTGTTAAAACAAAATGATGAATAATAGAAAAATCGCTGGAAGCTCCATTTGATGTTCATTTAGCTACGCACCACCGCATCTGACACGAAAGTTTCTTGCCAGAAATGTGATCTTAATTTTTTTTTTTTTTTAGAACTTCCTATACTAAATCTACCTACATAAATACCTAATCACTTTCATATGGAACATTTTCCTAGGAAAAATGATTTTTCGAGGGTTCCTTGAGCGGGGAGGGTAACAGTAGCCTTAAACTTTCTTCTAAAGTAATACTTTATGGTACAGCTCGACCAACTTAGTTGTGAAAGTTGTGGGCGGATTTAAATGACATCATAGCTACTAGAAAGTTTTTTGCAATCGGCCAAACAGCCGTTTAAGTGCCTTATGAACACGACTTTGCTTTCCTTTTCCTGTTTAACTTGGAATGCTCGCTGTTCACATACAATTGATTTTTGGGCGTTTTTGGCAGCAGTCTGTCACTTAGGTTTAAATTTATCTGGACCAAGCTTTGTCGGTTTTGACAGGGACGGTCCACACAAGTCTGCCTAGTTATTCATAAAAAAATTAATAAATAATGTTTTGTTAGTGTTTCTTACCTGATTGCCTTTTTTTTTTGTTAATCGTACACCTATTTTTTCCATAATAAAATAAAAGGAAACGATTAAAAATAGGGTTGATAGTTTTATGTAAAACTAAGCTTCTATCAAGTCCACGCTTTTTGGTTAAGTTTTCTTTAAAAGTATAACATATTACTAAACTCATCTTTTAAAAGGAATAGCTCTTAGAAATTATTATATTTTTTTATACTAAGAGGGAATAAATCATTAAACAAGTTTGCAAAATTTTTACCCTAAAAATGATATAAGAATATGTTTTTAGGAACATTAATTTATTCTATTATATTAGCACAATAATTGGTGGTGCTATATTTTTAAATTTATCAAATAAACTCTTTATTTTTTAATTTATATATATTTTTTTTATTTTTTTATTTTTGACAATAAATAATGTAGAAATTTATTATTACGAATGAACATTTAAAAATATTTGTGGACAAATTTATGACGGGTTTATTAATGAAAATATAATCTCCTTGATATGAAGTGGTTGTTGATAATTTGTAACGTGATTATTAATAAATAAATAAAATTACTACCTTTCCTAATATTCTTAATAAAAAGCCAAATATTCAGTATAATTTCAATTTAAATGGATGTAACTGAATTTGTCCAGACGACAAAAAAATAATGCAAAATGGTTCATAACGACTACCTTGATTCTTACGTTTAAGGTGTTAATTATAAGTGAAGATAGTGCTTTAAAACAAGTTTTAATAACCATAAAATACAATAAAAAAAACAATCACAATTCACGCTTCAAGGAATGAATGTAAGGCAAGACCCCCTTATAAGATTAAATCCCAATCCATTTTCTTCTTTGATGACATTAGTCATCAGAATTCAATGCTAATAAATATTCATCAATCATCAGTTGCTAATAAAATTCCCTCAGAGTTGATTGCCTCACGCTGTAGCGCGATTGGTGACAGGGCATGGTCTTTTAAATGGAAAGTGGTATGATATGGGACTTGTAAATGACATTCGATGTCATTGTGGAGAGCGTGAGTCCGCCAGAACACATAATCTTTAACTGCCATTTATATGAAGACTTAAGAGTGCATATGTGGGGAAAGATTAGATTTCATGTTGGCCTAAACAGTAAAAATCTTGGTCTGTTATTGGAAAATAAGTTTGCTTATGAAGCATACAGTGAATTTGCATCCGCGGCATTATCTAGAAGGATTAACAATAGTTTACAGGTAGATTAGGCGAAGTGAACGTGGGTTTGTATTTATTTATTGTTGTGTATGTTGTATGAAAGGATGGGGTTTAGGATTAGTATACTCGTATAATAGTATTAGTATATTAGGTTAGTATTGAGGCTCCCCTGGAATATCGAGTACAGTGGAAACTGGTGTGTTTTGTAAACAATTTAGGAAATGTAAATATTGTATATTTGATCTTTTAAGCAGTAGTTCACGCGTCTATGGATTTGTACGCGTTATATATATTAATTGTACTGTGTACGGGCAGGGATGAGCGCGAGCTCAGGTACTGCCCTCTAGTGGTTAGAAAAAAAAAGTTGCTGGTAAAATGGTAAAAAATGTAAATTTTAAAAATGTTATTAAGTGCATATAATGGATGTAAGTTCTTTTATATGGTGCCCAATCTTGGGGGTTTCAACGTTATGACATCCTTGAAAAATTTCAAAGATTTTTCTTAAAAAAAATTATTCTCTCTTCCCTCTCCAACGCCTATCGATTATGTACCATCGATTGAGTGTGCTCTTGAACCGTTAGAGACTTTCACCCTTGCTCTACACTTCAAATACTGCCTCAGAACTCTAGCTCTTGACAATCATCGCCTCCCGAAAATTGTTGCAACTGAAATTAATCAGAAGAAACTGTTTTGGTTTAAACACTGGCTTTCGATGGCACGTGATTTCCAGCGACCTATCTTGCCTTCCTAATGATCGTGATAAATGGAGTGATCAACTTTCGAACTTACTTAAAAAAACTTAGATACGTTCGCATCGAAGAGTCATTTTGTCGTGCAGGGAATTCTGATCGCTTTTTTTTTGTATAAAAATTTAATCACTGACCATAAGTCATTTGTAACATCGTCTCTATTTAATAACTTCAGACTCTCAGAGATATGTTGGTTGTTGAAACTAAGAGCAGAACTCTCTGCTAAATTATACCCCTTGGTTGGAGAAAGATTCCGAACGAGAAATGTGTCCTCTCTGTAACTGCCAAGAAACGGGAGGATTTGTTTCATTTCTTGGCAGAATGTCCTGCATTATTGGATGTGCGGCTCCTCCATCTCGGCAAATGTTCACTTTCCGGAGGAGAAATTATTGTTTACCTATCCGTACAACGGCCTTGTCATCCTTTAATTGCTTATGCTCGCCACGCCTGGAGAGTTAGGCAAGTCAGGATCTCAGATTCTTTAAGTTAGTTTTTCAGTTTTTTATTGTAATTTATCTACGATTGATTTATTTAACCATTAGTTGTGTTAATACTTTTATTTACTTTGCTATCTTATTCCAGTTCTGTTTTAGTTCTTGTGTAATTCTTGCTGTTTTTCATCATTTTTCTTTTTTGTATTATTTTTCGTTTTTCTGTAATGGCTGTAAACTCTAGCAGACGGCTCTTTGCCCTGCTTCTGTACTCAAGTATTTTATCATCTACTGTATTATTTTTAAAATAAAGTACTTATAATAATAATAATAATAATAATAATAATAATAATAATAATAATAATAATAATAATAATCATAATAATAAGAATAATAATAAATAATAAAATGATAATAATAATAATAATAATAATAATAATAATAATAATAATGGTTGTAAGAAGGAGAAACAATTAAAGAGAATGGATTTTTTGAGAAATAAACTAGATGATATGCTGAACACTGTATAATGAATAGAACATGAACACAAACTGCAAAGACTTTACAGTAAAGTAGAAGTTAGGTAGCGAGAGAATTATAAAGCGACAGACTGGCTGAGTAATAAGAAGGTAGTATAGAATGTTGCTGACTGATTGTAAACTGTGTAAAAACTGTCCTTCATTTGTATGAATTGAACTGTCTCTTCATAGTTTCTGGCCTAGGTGGAGATTAACAAAATTTGATTCATTTAATATGCTTCTGCGCTCTTCGGATCCTATGAATCTTTTGATGATTCGGATCTCATTACATGCAAACTTTTTATCAATTTTGACAATAATTATTACTAAAATTATTACATTAAAGGAATTTTTAAGATATCTACTGAATTTTCAAGTCACAGTGCAATCATCCCCCCCTATAACAATCAAAATCTAAATCTAAGCTACTGAATTCGTTTTTTTTTTTTCACCCTGCAATGCCAATCCACTGTATTGTTCTCTTCCATCGCCTGCCTAAATAATAACAGCAATTCAATGTATTGTGATAATCTGAAAATTGAAGTAATTTTTTTCAGTTAGAATTTGAAGATTTCAATAGATTTCGACAGATTCGAGAAATTCAACAGGATTTTTTCACCTTTCCTTATGGCAGTAAGAGAATTTTTTCCTCTAAAAAATCCTTAAAATATGCCAAATATTCGAAATATTTGTTTTGATGTCTCCTAAGACGGAAAAAATATATTTAGCGAATATCTGTGTTTTGTGTGTGTGTGTGTTTGTGTGAGTGTGTGTGTGAGAAAGAGAGAGAAAAAAACTAAATATCTCAAAATAAAGACAAATTTTAGGAAACTCCAACTTAGACACTCCCTTTAGATCACTGTATCACCATATCTCACATATGTTTCAATCATTTATCCTCAAAAGAAATCGCCACTCTACCGAATATTTTTTCTTTTTTTGCTGTGTTTTCACAAATTTTTTCAAAAATGGATGTAATTATTCATTCTTTTTTTCGATTAGTAAACTTTTGTAATTATCTACCTACTCATATAAATAAAGATCACTTTCATTTTTAATTTTTTTTTTTTATTCCAGTAACATGATTTTTAGAGAATTCTTGGAGTACAGTTAAAGTTAAAAGACACTTTCCTCCAAAGCGTCACGTCAGTATTAATGTAGTTTCAACATTATTGAAGATGTATTTAAAAACTTTGCCAGAATTTTATATTATTTGAAACAAAAAAATATTGGTAAACAGATAAGGTAACATAAAGAAAAGAAAATCTTGAAGTTTTTTTTGAAGTTTTATCGAAATACCCTCTCTAATGGGTTTCAGAAGGAAAAAAAATTGGTAGTATAGATAAATAAACTAGTATGGGTGAACACTGTATAATCGAAAAGTAGCACAAACTCTGTCTGGACTTCACACTAAAATATATAGATAGTGAGAGGTAAAGAGAAAGTTGATGACACGTTGTGACAGCTGTATGAACTCTGCTGCAAGACTGTCGCTAAAGTCCCTCCTATGCTGACACAGCTGTATTTAAACAGTTTCTCCCACTCTAGTCTAGCGTAAACTAGTGAGTGGGACTGTCTCACTCTCTCTGCTTTGGATCCCTCTCTTCGGATCCTATTACATCATCTTTCAGAAGATGAGAAAATGGGTTGTATAGATAAATAAACTAGAAGTATGGGTGAACACTGTATAATCAAAAAGTAGCACAAACTCTGTCTGGATTTCACACTAAAATATAAAAAATGGTAGTGAGAGGTAAAGAGAAAGGTTGATGACACGTTGTGACTGCTGTATGAACTCTGTTGCAAGACTGTCGCTAGACTCCCTCCTATGGCTGACACAGCTATATTTAAACAGTTTTTCTCTCTCTGCTTTGGATCCCTTTCTTCGGATCCTATTGCTTAATTTTAATGTTAACCTGAAATACTTATCTGCACAGAAGCTTATCATTTTTTTTTTTTTTTGAAACATTTTTCTCAGAAAAAATTGAGTTTATGGAGTTTCTGGATGGGTGGAGGTGGGATTAATTTAGTGAGGAGTAAATTAACACTATCTTTACAAGCTTTGTTATTGGTTTAAAGTAGCGAGCGTTTTCATACAAGGTGATTAGATTCAGCTAAACTCAATTATACATTAAACACTACTGGTTAATAAAACGTTGCAAGTTTAAAGAATATTGTCTTGCCACTTATAATTGATAATCATTGCAGTAAGATTGTAAATCCTGTGTATATTTCGCAGCATGCGATCATGGGTTTTAAAATTCCATGATATATTTGTATACAAAAAGTTAGCGAAACGTATGTAAATATTGCCAGGAAGATGAAGTGACAGACAAATATGCGGAGGTAGATTACAATAGATTATTATTGAAGGCGATCTGATAATTAAAAGAATAGTTAATATTGAATGATGTCTGTCGAGACAATGCCAAGGAAAGATCATTGTTCTGGTCCATTAGCAAGGACAACTTTTCAGGTTTTTTTTATTTTTATTGCGTAACGGCGTGTTTGTAGTTACTTTGTTTATAGATTATTTCGTTGTTTTCTTTTTTGTTTGGTTTTAAATTATAATTAACTAGCGAAAACAAAGGTAAAGAATGAAGAGGACAAACATCCCTAACGGGAGATTGACTGTAGAATCTCATTATAACATGATAGGATCTAAACTGACGAACTTTAACTTTTTATAATTTTTTTCCATCGTCAGTTAAATAATGTGACAATTATTCCACTAAAAAATCAGTGGCTAATATTATACTTTTAATCACTAATGATTAAAAGTGACTTTTTTTTATTCTCTAGAGATTGAAAAAAAAAAAAATTACAGCTTTGCCAACTTTCGAATAAATAAATTTTTAAGTTTCGATAAAAATTGTTAAAATTAAAAAAAAAGTAATATTAAAGTATAATGAGATGCTTAAATTAAACATTTGTTTTAACATTTAAAAATTCATTTGATGTAACAGCAACCAAAGAGAGTAAAGAGCAAAACCCAAAACCACTCTCTCGGACTGGAGTGGGAGAAATTATAAATATAGTGACGGACAGTCCATAAAAACACTGTTGAATTCAGTTCAATATATCCAATCGCTACGTGTCATTTTCATACCAATCTAACTTAAAACATTTCTCTATTGTAAAGTCCAGGCAGTCTGTGTCTCTTAATTAATATAATAGTTAACCAGTGTTAACCAAGTCTTCTTCTTATACGTATCATCAACTAGACCTTAATTCTATCCACCTAACACATCCATTATATCAATATAGAAAACATAACATAATTTTCAGAGATATTTTCCATGATATCCTGCTTCTTTTTGGGGTCATCGACCGGTTTCGGACGCTCCTCCATCATCAGGAGTTTTTTGTCAAAACATTGCGATAAGACAGACTTGCACAGAGAAAATTTGAGAAAATTTGATTCTACCCACCCACTCATTAAGAGAATCACCACACAAACACTTCTACTCTATAAAACTCTTCTCAATCCTCTCCTGACATATGCCTGCCCAGTTTGGATTACTGTAAGCAATACATGACGAAACAATTACAGACATTTCAGAACAAAGTACTACGAACAGCATTAAACGCACCCTGATTTATCAGCAACACCCAAATCCACAGAGAACTCGAAATTGCTGACACAACACACACACACACATGACCAAATTAGCAGACAGCTTCTTTCTTAACACTTAACACGTTACCCGATTTTATCAAGACCTCTAAGTTTTCCTCTTCTGTTTACCACTATGTGTAAAGCTCACCATGTGAGCTGGCCCCATATATTTTGATTGTAAATAAATAAAAATGAATACTCTTTCTTTATATATGTCTTCATTAAACTAATTTCAAAAACATAAAAAAAAAAAAAAATTCAGCAATCTTCAAATGTAAAAACGAAGAAAACCCATAATAAAAGATAATTAGTCTCTTTCAGAAGTACAGTATGAAATTCAAATCTACTTTTATCTCGAGAGAGAGAGAGACTAGTACATATACAATTGCATGACCTAAATACACACTGCTCACACAAGTTTATAACTTTAAACAAAGAATGGAACATCCCCAACTTAAGTATGTTTCGTTTTCATTTATTTATATGTAGAGATGTTTATTTATTTTATTTTTTTCTTTTATGTTTATACGTAGAGTTATTTTTCATTTATTTATCTTCCTGCAATTCTCTTTTCTCACCACTTATTCCCTTTTTTTTCTCTGTGTTTCTCCATCAAACTAATGTATATTTAGGGTAAATAGAACAAATTTTTAATTAAGGGCTTCTTCTTTATTTTTATATCCAAGTTGGAGTAATTTACCAGCCAATTCCAGTTTCAAAGCAATATTTTATGTTGTTTTTTTTCTAAAATATTAATTTTAAATTTAAAATTCTATAAAAATAAAGAAATTAATTAAGTTTGGTGTAAAATAATTTATTAATTTCATTATTTTATTTATGTTTTGCCATTTTATTAACCAAATTCTATTGAACAGAAGGCGGGTGGAATCACAAAATGGAAGTATTAAGGAATACAATATATATTTTCTGTAGTGTTTCCTAGAAAGAGCTCCCCCTTATCTAATTAGTTGTTTCCCTAATTAGCTCATAAATAAATTCAATTATCTTCCATCTTATTTCATGGATTGCCATCTTTAATGTAAAATACAGCCAAATTCTCTTGCTGGACTATAAATTCTAGCAGCACTAGAGAATAAAAAGAAATATCGTCTAACTTATTATCTCCTTGATCTCTTACCCTTTTGTTTCTATTTTTGGCCAAGAAATCGGAAATATCTAACTCAAAACTACCTTTATTATCAATTCTCGAAACGTGATCTCTTGTATCAGACTATAAGAGCCTAAGACAAAGTTTGAAAATTATTACTTTCTTTTATTCCTAGTAAGAGGAAGTATATTGTAATCGTGTTAAATTTTCGATATCGAGTTTTCACTGGAAATATCCGTTTTGAGTCCCCCTGAGTCCAAAAAGGTGGTTTTAATAAATGATGTGTGTGTGAGACTGTGTGTATACGTGCATGCATAGCTCAAAAACGAAAAACCGTAGATAGAAAGTTGAAACTTAGGATTCCGTTAAGGTATTACCATGGAATCTGACAGTACGTTATCTGTCAAAATTCTTCAACCGGAAGTACGTACCACGTTTACTAGTTTTTGTTGTTTACTTTTTTGTGAATTACTCAAAAATGGCTCCAACAATTTTCTGGAAACTTGGAACATAAACTACACCTACAAAGAGTTACAACTTTTATTTGAAACAACTTTTCACAAAAATTTATTTAAGGTACTATTGGGAGAGGGATGGCGTCATGGCTTCCTCTAAAGTGCTATTTCAGTTTATTAAACAATTCTGTCATCTAAATAATGTTAATTAGAATTAAATATATTGTTGAAATGCCGAGTTTGAAAAAAAAAAAAAATCGGATGACCGAAAGTGCGTTTACTTTACCACTTTACTAAATGATCTTTTTAGCTAAGTGATTAGCATACTGGATTTCCACGCGGAGAACCCGGGTTCGAGTCCAGTGTGCTACCCTTAGATTTTTCTTCCTAGGAGCTTCTACAGTTGTCTGTAACGGGAGAACACTGTCCGGAGACCGGCAGTACACTGAGAAGGGCGCCAATGACCATAGATATTGACGCGCCTTAAATTAGAAAAAAAAAATTAACTTTTTCACTTTTTCGCGATTTTCTTAAAAATGGCTCCGATGATTTATTTGAAACTTCCCATATAATCTACACATACAAAGATGTACAACTTCTATTTAAAACATTTCTCTGGGAAAATTCATTTAATGGCACTTTTGGGGGAGAGGTGGGGTTATGTTTTTTCCTGAAGAGCTATCATGGTTGATTGGTACAATTCTATAATCCAAACTAAATTAATTAGAAATAAATAGATGGCCAAAACTGACGAGTTTCAAGAAAATTAGTAAACCGGAAGTACGCATTACAGAATAGTTTTTTCAGTTTTCGATGAATTTCATTAAATTTGTTACGCTAACTATAAAATTAATCAATTATAGTTTTCAGAACTGGAGTAAGAGAAAATTGTGTAAGTGTTTCACACCAGATTTTTTTTTCATATTTTCTCAAAAACGAATAAGGATTTTCTTAAATGAATTTTCCTAGAAAAATGTTGCAAATAAAAGTTGTAGCTCTTTGTATGTGTAGTTGATATACCAAGTTTGAAGAAATTCGTTGGAGCCATTTTTGAGAAAATCGCAAAAAAGCAAAAAAAGCAACTTGTAAAGTGGTACTTCCGGTTGAGGAATTTTGACAGATAACGTACTGCCAGATCCCATGGTGATACTTAAACTGAATATCAAGTTTGAACTTTCTACGATTTTTTGTTTTTGAGTGCTGTTTACATACACACAGACCATTTGCTAAAAAACACTTTTTTTCACTCAGGGGACCTCAAAACGGATATTTCCTGTGAAAACTGGATATCGAAAATTTGACACGATTACAATACTTTCTCTTACTAGGAGTAAGAGGAAGTAAAAACTGGTAAATTTATTCAGTGAAATGTTACTTCCGGTTGATGGATTTTGTCCAAAAATCTCATTGTCAAATTCTCAATTGTCATTCTCTGGTGAAACCTAAGCAAAATATTAAGAAGCTTGAAGTATTTGCAATTTTTCTATTTTTGAATTATGCTGATATAACACAAAACACCCACACACACAGACCAATTTTAAAAAAGAACATTTTTGGAATCAGTATAGGCAAGAGAAAGTTGGAGACGTAGAATAGAAGGACAGGATAAAGGATTGTGTCACATGTGCTAAACTTGAGGTCAGTGAAAACCAGCGGAAGCGGTACGTCATTTCGTAGAATGGTGGATGATAGTCAACAGGAGCCAACAGGAGAAAAAAAATCCAACTACAAATAGAGTTGTTTTCAAAGACGAGAGATTCTTGCAATCAGGAAATCTTAAATCGTACGGTAATGACTCAGAAGCTACAGACCCCAAAATGGAAGCAAAATAACCAGTACCGAGCAAATGAAGAAGTTTTTTTTGGTTTAAGATTTTAAGTAATCTTAGTATTACATAAATTTTAAATCGTGTGCTACAGTAGAGATTAAAAGTCGTTTAAATCTTTTGCTGCCCACTTTTCTTTCAGTTTCTGCTTTTTTACCACAATCTTCAGATTGAGTGATAATTTTCATAAGAAATCAAACCAGTAAAATCCCCTTCTGGAATACCACTCTGGACTCTTGTCATCCCCAAATGACGTAAGCTCTGTGAATGAAGTAATCCTGAACTGCTCCTTAAATATCACTATGTCAAATTAATATTGCTGATGCAATTTAAATAAAAAGGTAAAATACAAATTTATTATTTTTTAATATTTACCATTAAATTCCAAAAAAAAAGAAATACTAATTTTAGCCTCAATGAATTTAGGACAAGACCTTGGGCTATCCAAATTAGGCTAGAAAACTGGATTTGTTAGAGAAAAAAAAGAGAATCTTAAGGCCGTCACTAGCCGTATAAGCTAAATGGGGACCCGCCCTAATTCATATCCAAGATTGTTAAGTATCTAAAAATTTATTATTTAACATAATGAATGGTTTGCTCTTAATGAATATGTCTAAATTGGTAGCGTTATTAGTACAAATCAAAATGGCCTTTGGTTTAATTAAGTAATAAATCAATCAAATTTTATATTAAGTCAAGTATTAGATTTCATAGTGTTTCCCTAGCTATGGTGGCGCTCCCATATCTCGTTAGAGGACGTGAATTACGTAAAGGAGTCAGGAAGAAAATACAAATTAATGGAAACAACTATCTCGTTACGTTAAATGCATTTAATAAAACTTTTTATTGACATAGAAAGTTAAAATATACATGATTTCTCTTAAAAACAAGAGAATCAAATAAAATAGAGAATAAGCTTAGTCGTGGATTAAGGAAACGTATAACATATTACGAAATATATGGAGTAGGTAATTAAAAGTAAATAAGATTATCATTCACATATTATAGTTCATAGCTTATCAATGCCTAAACACACGAATTGCAAGAAAGCCTAAATAACTAATATTAAAAATAAAAAGAAATTCATGGTTTTTTTTTATCCTTGAATAAGAAAATGATTTTATATAATCATATTACTCAAGATAACACTTTGGATTATAATGGCATTGAAAGGAAAAACATCCTAGCATAGAAGTGGGAACTTTATATTCAATCAGCTTAGTTAAGAATGAAGAATTCTTTGGAGCTGTGCAGGAGGTAAAATGTCGGTTTATAAAGCCGAGGATTAACAGTACTTCGCTGTAATTTTTTTTTTTTTTTGATACCAAAGTACAGTAAAGAGTTCAACTAATAAGGTTCATGTGATCCTATTTTGTACAATTCCTTTACAGCCAATCCAGGATCATACGAATCAATAATTACTGTTCTACAAAGTACAATGATCTCAAAATTCCCATCATATTTCAAAATATAACGTATCTAAAGCATCGCTTCAATCCCTTTACAAGCCTTTATCAGTTGTTATAATTTATCGGATGGATTATCAGTTATTTATAAACTTGAAATGAGTAAAAAATTTGAGGATTCAATGTGCTAAAGATACCTAGGGCGAGATCCCTAAGGAACTCTCGATGAATTGGTAAATTTACAAGAGGGGATTTAGTAGTCCAAGATTGGTTTAGGAAGAAGATTATATCAATGTTATTACCATGGTGATAAGGAACAAACAAAAATATCTGTTAGAAGATTAGAATATTTAATGCAATTTTACTCTGTCATTTCTCATTATTTGATGAATATTTGTATAGAACAGCCGGTGACACCGCTTGAATTTAAAATCGCTTTTAGAGGTCGTAAATTGGTTCTAACTGTATTAGTGTTGTCCTCTCTGAACCAAAGTCAACTGAACAATGACGGCTTTAATGTATCATCT
This sequence comes from Triatoma infestans, assembly GCA_011037195.1. Lineage (NCBI taxonomy): Eukaryota > Metazoa > Arthropoda > Insecta > Hemiptera > Reduviidae > Triatoma > Triatoma infestans. The sequence goes on from JAAEAF010003459.1 coordinate 122,246, forward strand.
TGGATACATTCAAAGTATTAGTTAAAGAGAACTGGAACTCAAAAAATCTGGATGTGCAAATATGTAGAGGGAATTGCTCTAAAGTACAATCTGCTTAAAGATGCTTAGAAGATCTTTTGTGATCCTGTTTTCGGGTATCTGATTTTGTACAAAGAATGAAATCGTTTTCATAGTGTTGCTTATAGGTACAAATAGCTTGATAATGAGCTGGATAGAGTTTAACGTTTCGTACGCCAAATCCATGAAGTTTCACACATCAACTACTTTGCAGCCCTATGAGATGTGAGTGAGGTATCACTATGAGGGTTGCGGGTGTTGTTGGGCAGAAATTCCTAGAGTACTAATAAGATATCTGGTAGAAATTTCCACTAAATTTAGATTCCATTTATAGGCTGATTCACAGTTGCGATGAAGGCATGTGTAGATCATGTCAACGGTGATGGCATATCACACGTCAGATAGTTCCCTGCTAACCGCAAGGAACGCCAAGATCGTATCTTCAAACGAAGCCAACCAAGGGTAGGGGATGAAATATCGTCCTGCTTCCCCTACCAAGGTGTCTATAGTGAAGGAAAAAAGGACAGTGGGCGCTCCATACTATCACCATCTTCAAGAGCGAAGACACCTTCCGTGCTACCAGCCAACAACAAACATCCAGTCTATGTATCATACACGTGCCTATCTCTCAGTCTATTTCTCATTTAGATTTCTCTCCCCGTCTCTTAATCTCTTAATTAAATCAAGTCCTTGGAATTATAAATGTATATATATTAATATAGTGCAGTAGTCATAAATTTAGTTATTAATATTATAACCTCCTGAAACTCCTACTGCACAACTCTGGAAATCAGCCAAGATTACACTAATGTGTGCGTTTATCGAATGCAATTCCATCAAGTCAAGGTCTAGCGTTCATGGGATTAGTATACTAGCGATCAAATCCATGGCTCTCTTAACCAAAGACCGCGATTTAACATGGCTACAATAAGACCGGCCGATAAACAAGCCATGGATGGGCAATTAGTTGAAATTCGACTATTGTAAATGTTTTCAGTCACAAAAGGTGCTATGATTCTTCCTAAAAAATGAAATTCTGGTTCGAAATAGGGAAAAGATAAGAAGAGATGAGTAGTTAGGAAGTAAAGATGAGAAATACTACTTCAAATTTCTCTCTCTGTTGATTTTGTGCCTTTACACATTACAATCTGCCTCATCTTTAATCAACGCGATATTAATTATAGTCTCCTTGAAGAAGCCATTATTATTTGGTCGAGTGAAAGGAGCTAATGAATCAACTTGGCTGTCTCTCTGACTAGCGGGAATACATGGATAAATTCCCTGGATCGTGACTGGTCCTTATCGACTGGACCTTGACCGCTAGTTGGCCGTATAAGAGCTGTAGGTGACCAAAAATAGGTTGTATTTATATATTCTAAAGTGATGTAGAATTGTAAATATGTTTTTTGGCATTTGATTATTTTATATTTATTTCTTTTTATAATACGTAATTTTATTTAAAACTTATTTAAACAAAGTCAAGGTTCAAAACTTTACAAAAGATTAAACAGCAATAAATAAAATAATAATTTATTAAACTATATTAAACTCCAGAGTACACACAGTTTGTTAACTTGTAAAAAAACTGTCCACCATATCATTAAATTACACAACAGAGAGACCCAATTGATCATAATCTTTACAATTTTAACAGATGGTGCTCCCGACTAATTACTCAGTCCCTCTTAGCTTTTTTGGATGCGTCACATCAATACACTATCCATTTTAATATAATAGTAATTAACAAAAATAAAATAACTCGATTCTTGTCTTAGAATTATTTAATTTTCAATTAATTTTAATTATTAACTTAATGTGGGATATTTTTTTTTTTTCTTAATTGATTCTTTTTTATTCTTTTTTTTTAAATATAAAAATCATGTGCACAAGGTGCTAATGATTAAATTTGGACCAATTATAAACACATAAAACTTCAAATTAAAGAGAACCGTTGAAGTTAAATGAAATAGCAAAAATATCGTTTAATTGCCTTTAAATAATAAAACCTCGGGTCAAAAGTTGCATCACCAGAAGAAGGAAAATCAAAGGGTTTTGAATTGTTCAGAGTTATGTTACGTTAAGGTAGGCAGCAAATGATTTTAATAAAAATTAAAGAAGAAATTTAATAATTACTTTACCATGATTAATTGTACATTCTTCAATTCTATGGGGCATGTTTTGAATGGAGTGATCTTATATCCTTTTCCAAAATCTCATCGCAAGCTTGTAGTAGTTGGCGAGGGAGCATCTTAAGTTGTTTACAATTTTAAGGGAAATGCCATAAGCGGCGACTAATCTTATTCCATATATAATAGGTTTGAGAAGGAGAGAAGTTGGGTTAGATAGATAAATAGACTAGAAGTAAAGTTGACCAGTGTATAATAGAAAAGTAGCACAAACTGCTTGGACTTTACACTAAAATATATAAAATGGTGATGAGAGGTAAAGCGAAAGATTGATGACGCGTTTTGACTGCTGTATGGACTCTGCTACAAGACTGTCGGTAGACTCCATCCTATGGCTGAGACAGCTGTATTTAAACAATTTCTCCCACTCTAGTCTAGCCTAAACTAGAGAGTGATCCTGTCTCTCTCTCTCTCTCTCTCTCTCTCTGCTTCGGATCCTTCTCTTCGGATCCTATTACAAATACATGTTCTAAGGGAATTATATCGGAGAATGAGCCAGCCAAATTTGGCAAATGCTTGCATGCAATTCTACAAGGCATTGTCCTACTGGAAGATGATACCAAGGTAGTATAATGATACCAAATGCATTAAATCTGCCTTGGATAAAGACCAACAAAGATGACCTTTAGTCACTCATGAAGAAAGTCAGATTTCAAAATTCTCAAAATGCTTTCCCAGGTTAGAATCTTGTAATAAAATAGGTAACTTCGTAAAAAAAAAAAAAAAAAATAGAAAAATTATTGACCTCAAAGAGAGAGATCAAAAAATCATTCTGAAAAAGCGTATTGTAAAAAATATCACGCGACCCGAAGTAGCATCAAATTGATGAAGCTATCATTCCGTTTTTTTTTTTATACCGATTTAGATTAAGCAATAGTAAATGTGAAGATTAGTATAGCTTTTTAAATAACCTACTAGTTAATAGCCTACAAAAACTTAATAACTTAATTACGTTACAATTTCCTTACGTTTCGACACATAGCATGATGTCAATATCAAAGATACACATGTATGTTTTACGTTGTAATTTGTACATTGGATTGCTTATTTTTTTTATTTCAAGAATAATAATATTGTCAAACTGTTAATAATCGTATAAGTTTTTTTATGTTACTTAATTGTCTGAAGTCCTTAAAATGTGAAGTCCACTATTTTGGTTAGAGAAGATAAATGTTTAAGTCAGTTAATTTGGGTAAAAATTACCTACTAAGTCAAGAATTCAATTTAATATTTAAATAACTAGTGATACAGGAACACATGTTAATATACACAACGGTTAATATTTTAAAACTTAAAATTTAACTTATTTTGTTGATAGTTGTTATTGACATAAATATTTGATTTATGAAGGCTAAAAAAAATGACTTAAGCTATGTGTACTTTATTATAGTAAATGGGCTCAAGGAATATAAATAGTACATTGTAACTTGATAAAAGTTTTTGAAAGCTTTTAACTAGTTTGTTATTCAAAAAAGCAATACTAAGCTTGACAATAATGTTGAAATAACTCGATTAAACAGCAATATACTAAAATTTAAATATCTAAATTCAAATATCTGCTAATAAAAAGGTAATATAGTTTCTTTTTGTATTTGTTTTTTAAATCACCGCTTTAAAAATGCACTGCTTCCTACATAATGTTTTTTTTATGAGAATTTTTTACGGATAATCATTGAAGGGTTCATGAAGCAGCTGCATAAAGAAGAGAAAAAAAGTTACATAAAAAACAAGCCTTACACATTTTATATCGTTAACAAGGAAAACAAAAAAAAAATTAAGGTTTTTATGTATATATACATATATACACAAAAATAAACGGATACAATGGAGTTGATGAGAAGAGAAATTGGGATTGATTAATTAGACGAGATATGAAGACACTATTATAATATGGTTATAAGTCTACACAAACTGCACTGGACTAGTAATGATTTTGATAGAATAAAAGGTGGTAGTAGAGATATGACACGGTGCGATGTATATGGTTCAATCTGATAGATAGATCCCTCACTGAATTATATACAGGTTCTCCCCACTCTAGCCTGCTTATTCAGAGAGTACCAGAGAGAGTCTATTTTATCTCTCGATCGGGCTTGTGTTCTCTCTCTCTTGCCGTTACATCATCCCCTCTCCTGAAGAAATTTTTCTCTTGTGAAAAATTTGAGCGTGCTGCTGAATGATGTCGTATCTTTATAGTGGTAGTAGAGATATGATACGATGCGATGTATATGGTTGAATCTGATAGATCCCTCACTGACTTATATACAGGTTCTCCCCACTCTAGCCTGCTTAATTCAGACAGTACCAGAGAGAGTCTGTTTTTTTTCTCTCGGTCGGGCTTATGTTCTCTCTCTCTTGCCGTTATAGCGGATAAAAAAAATCTCAGAACCTAATTTCGAGATAAACGCGAGAAAAATTAAAACCTGTAACGTAAAATGTTATACATCTGCATTTTATTCAATTACATATATTATTCTTAACGGCCAAAAAAATGACATCAGAAGTCGAAATTATCTTTAATTCCCCTTCTCGGTTCTTCCTTGGTGCAATGTTACACAGACAACTCTGCCCCACTATCATCTGAGATTGAGGCTCTCATGGTGAGAAAAAAAATCTAAGTGTAGCGCTTACTTGATTCGCGAACCCAAGATATCCGAAGAGTACCATACATTGAATTACAACTGAATTAATTCTTTTCCTGGAAAAAAAGAGCATTTTTACTTTCCCTTACTCCTCCGAGTAAGAGGAAATGTGTCGAATTTCGATATCGAGTTTTCACCGGAAATACACCAGGTCCCCCCCTAAGTTAGAAAAAAATGTTTTTACAAATTATTTTGCTTATATTGAGACACATGTCTCGGTGTGGTCAGCATAAACAAAAACGGAAAATTGAAGAAAGTTCAAACTTAACCGTTTGCGATCGAGGAGGATACCCAGAATGGGGACCATTTAAAATTTGTCTTCACACTCGAGAGCTCCTTTTAAAAAAAATGTCAAAACGCTATATTTCCTTTAAGTAGTTATTGCAAATGGAATTTATTTATTTATTTATTTTAAAAATTTTTTCAATTAGATGCGATTGTACTATTTCTATTTGATATCAAAGTTCATTTTCTTAGTAATTGTTAGAAATTTTTCTTTTATTATTATATTTTACATAGTTTATTTCGTTTATGAAATCACGTTATTTCAATTTAGTTTTCTCTTTGTATTCTCATTAGAAGGAAGTTATTGGTACCGTTAAAAAAAAGTCATCAATCAGATGTTCCAATAAACTTCCTTAACGATGATGGTCAACGTGAGCTGTACGTTATAAACCCGGCAGCACAGTGTACAAAAAAAATTACTATTTTTCTGGGAGATGGAAATGTCCGTATGGAAGTCGTAAATAGTATGGTGGAGGGAGGCAATAAGACCTTATCAACTAAAAGCCAAACATAAAATAATATGGAAGGGAAAATAAACTCCACCTACTTATTGGCAAGGTGGAAGGAAGAATAAAGAAGGCTACGGCCCTCTTATACGGCTTTGTTTTATAACGTCCAGTGTTGGTCGAATAATCAAGCCAACATCTACTCTGAAGAAGTTTGTAGCAACATATAATATGATTAATTTAAAAAAAAAAAATTACTGCAATGGTTAATAATTCATTTAAGTTCAATCAGGTAGAGGACGCGATAATATGGTTTTGTTCGGTCTACCGGAAGAACGATTTTTAGTTGTTTTGCACTCGAAAACATTTACAACAGTTTTGAGAAAATTATTTTTGGAAGGTTACGGGAGTTGGGGGTTGGGGAAGGGTAACGTCCACTTTCCTCGAAAATATCATTTTCGAATCTTATATGATCTTATCATCTATGTATTATTAATGAGGATAAAATGTGTTGCTATAATTCTAAGTTTAGAGAAAATCGGTTGTAAGACTTTACAGAACGGCTCATTTTACTTCCTCTTACTAAGAGGAAGTATTGTAATCGTGTCAAATTTTCGATATCAAGTTTTCACCGGAAATACCGTTTTGAGGTCCCCTGAGTCCAAAAAAGTGGGTTTTAGCAAATGTTGTGTGTGTGTGTGTGTGTGTGTGTGGTGTATGTGAACAGCATAGCTCAAAAACGAAAAACTGTATAAAGTTGAAACTAGATATTACGTTTAGGTATCACCATGGAATCTGACGGTGCGTTATCTGTCAAAATTCCTCAACCGGAAGCACCACTTTACTAGTTTTTTTTTTTTACGTTTTTGGGATTTTCTCAAAAATGGCTCCGACGATTTTGTTTAAACTTGGTATATCCACTTCACATACAAAGAGCTACAACTTTTATTTGAAACATTTCTCTGGGAAAATTCATTTAAGGGCATTTCTTAGGGAGGGGTGGGGTTAGGTTTTTTATCTTAACTGCTATTTCCGTTTATTAGACAATTCTATCATCTAAATAATGCTAATTAGAATTAAATATATTGTTGAAATTCTGAATCTGAAAAAAATCGGATAACTGGAAGTGCGTTTACTTTACCACTTTTACTAAATGATTTTTTTCACTTTGTCGCAAGTTTTTCAAAAACAGCTCAGACGATTTTCTTGAAACTTCGTATATAAAGTAAACATACAAAGATCTACAACTTTTATTTAAAACATTTCTCTGGGAAAATTCATTTAAGGGCACTTTTTTGGGAAAGGTGGGGTTATGTTTTTGTCTAAAGTGCTATCATAGTTGATTATACAATTCCATCATCCAAACAAAATTAATTAGAAATAAATAGATGGCTAAAATTCCGTGTTTAAAGGAAATCAGTGCGCTTTTACTGAACAGTTTTTTCAGTTTTCGACAAATTTCATTAAATTTGGTAAACAAACTATAAAATTTGTCAATTATTATTTTGAGAACTGGAGTAAGAGAAAGTTGTGTGAGTCTGTTTCACAACAGATTTTTTAATTTTCTGCACTTTCTCGAACTTCTACAAGTTTTGTATTTTATCCGTCGTAGCATGCATCTTAGTAGTGTTCCTGGCCGGTTCCAGATTTCATCCATCATCAGAGCAAATTCACAAATTCGTGTAGACAGTTTCAGTTCAATGAAATGTTTCTGTTATTCTCATTCACACATGTTGTTGGTTTTATATGTGGGGTGAGGTTTCAACATTAAGTTGAAGTGAACTCTTTACATGAACTTGGGTGAATTTGCTCTGGACGATGGATGAAAATCCGGAACGGGCTAGGAAAATATTAAATATGCAGGCTATGACGGATAAAATACCAGAGGTTATCCACGCATTTGCGACCCTACATATTTTTCCAGTCTACAAGTTTCTTTGAACTGGTAAACAAGCTATATATACAGGGTGTCCCAAGGTATATGGATAACGACTTTTTCTCGGAAACTAAGATAGCTATAAAAAACTAAAAAATACGCGCCCCATAGTTTTTTTTGTTAGAAATCCAAATTTATTTGCAAATTTGTTTTGGTGCTTTCAGAAGCGAGATACAGGCACCAACTTCATTTTTTCAAATGGGGGTGGTGTGGTTTTTATTTAAGAAATAGATTCCTCTTTTTTTGTAAGAAAAATTTACTTGAACGGTTTTTTTCTTTGAGCGATATTTTACAAGTTTGAATGAAAACATGATTCGTGTAAGAAATTAAAAATGATGTTATAACGGTTTTTTGATTTAATAAGAAGAAAAGTACTATTTTATTATAAATTTGACCTCCTCATTAATTACAGATCTTGCTCGAACTGGCCCCCACCATTAGAGATGTATTTCTTGGTCGTAAGGTACAATTGGCAAAAAAAAGCAACTCTAATGTAGGAGGCCAGTTCGAGCAAGATCGTATTAATGAGGAGTAAAATTTATAAAATATACTTTTCTTCTTATTCAATCAAAAAACGTTATAATATCATTTTGAAATTTCTTATAGGAATCATATTTTCATTCATAACTTGTAAAATATCGCTCACAGAAAAAAAAACTGTTCAAGTAAATTTTTCTTACAAAAAAAATAGAGGAATCTATTTCTTAAATAAAAAACCACATCTCCCCATTTGAAAAAATGAAGTTGGTGCCTGTATCTCACTTCTGGAAGCACCAAAACAAATTTACAAATTAAATTTGGATTTCTAACAAAAAACTATGGGGACACATAGTTAGTTTTTTTAGTATATTAGTTTTTTTTTTAGCTATCTTAGTTTCCGAGAAAAAGTCGTTATCCATATAGCTTGGGACAACCTGTATACATGTATCTATAGATCTATCACATTCGTGTGGAACAATTTCCCCTTGTAAATTGATTTTAAGGGCTTCTGGAAACGTCAAACGTTTTTCCTCAGGGGTTGTATGTAGTTTTTGTTCTTGCACAGCTATTATTCTTATAATATTGAATTTAATTTTTATTGAATTTAGTACAAAATCCAAGTTTGAAGGAAATTTATTTTATAATAATTACGTAAGTTGCAGTGAAAGAAAGTAGTGGGTTTTGCATCAGATTTTACTTTTACTCAAGGGACATCAAAGGGCAATATATTTTCGTGAAAACTCAATTTCAATGTAGCCAACACAGTTGTGAAAAAAAAAAAAAATTGCATTTTATTGCAGTAACAGAAAAATGAGAATGAATGCTATGGTGATGAATTTGAATTATCTTGAACGATTTGAAACACGTTTTTACTTTCTCTTACTCCTAGTAAGAGGAAGTATTGTAATCTTGTCAAATTTTCGATATCGAGTTTTCACCGGAAATATCCGTTTTGAGGTCCCCTGAGTCCAAAAAAGTGGTTTTTAGCAAATAGTCTGTGTGTGTGTCTGTGTGTGTGTGTGTGTGTGTGTGTGTGTATGTGAACAGCATAGCTCAAAAACGAAAAACCGTAGAAAACTGAAACTTAATATTCCGTTTAGGTATCACCATGCGACCTGACTGTGCGTTATCTGTTAAAATTCTTCAACCGGAAGTACCACTTTACTAGTTGACTTTTTTACTTTTTTCGTTTTTCTTAAAAATGGCTCCAAGGGTTTTCTTTAAACTTCATACATCAACTACATATACAAGGAGCTACAACTTTTATTTGAAACATTTATCTGGGAAAATTGATTAATTCTGGGGGAGAGGTGGGGTTAGGTTACCCTCTAAAGTGCTATTTCAGGTTATTACACAATTCGGTCATTTAAATAATGTTAATTAGAATTAAATATGTTGTTGAAATTCCGAGTTTGAGAAAAATCGGAAAACCGGAAGTGCTTTTGTTTGAACTCTTTACTAAATATGATTTTTTCACTTTTTCGCGATTTTCTCAAAAATGGCCCCGACGATTTTCTTGAAACTACACATATAAACTAAACATTCAAAGATCTACAACTTTTATATAAAACATTTCTCTGGGAAAATCATTTAAGGGCACTTTTAGGAGAGGGGTAGGGTTGCAGCTTCCTCTAAAGTGGTATCATACTTGATTATACAACTCTTATCATCCAAATGAAATTAATAGAAATAAATAGTTGGCCAAAATTCCGGGTGTGAAGAAAATCAGTAAACCGGAAGTGCGCTTTTACTGAATAGTTTTTTTCAGTTTTCGACAAATTCCTATAAATTTGGTACACAAACTATAAAATTTGTTAATTATAATTTTGATAACTGGAGTAAGAGAAAGTTGTGTGAGTGTTTCACACCAGATTTTTTTCTTATAAAGTGAGAGAAAGCAAAAACTTCACCTGAAAAAAAAAATTGCTAAACTATTTTTTGAATCAAATATTTTATTGATAAATAAAATAATTTCAATTTATTATTCATGCTTGAATAATTGTTGAAAAAAAAATTTGTCCAACGTAATTTGTTATATTGATTTAAAAGTATGTACACGTATCTTAACGTAAAAAAAAAAAAAACAAAAAAAAAAACCTGTACATATATGCTTAATTAATAATGTAGTGTATACTGGAGGGGTAACATCCCAGCATCTGTCCTGGGTGACATGCTAATAAAAAAGAAAAGAAAAAATATATATAAGCGGCTACATTCTCTCACCGGGATTTAAATATATAAAAAAAAAACAAAAAAACAAGAAGAGTGATGATGTGAGGGGTAATATTTGGACTCCCGCAGGGTTTGAATCCTCCGTTAAGGGGTAGGATTAACGCTTGTCTTGAAAAAACCCCTCCCTCCCTCTCCCCACAAAGAAAGAATGTAACTATGTGAGCCACCACTGTCAGGCTGGAACAAAAAAAAAACAAGAAGACCTCTCAAAATCTCACCCTGTTTTCAGAAGTTATATTTGCATAATGGTACAGATTTTTTAGTATTGTCTTCAATGGATGTGCACTAGTGTATTCCATCCGAGCGTATCATCGTCACGTACTAAGTGAAGAGAAGCTTCTTCCTCTACTTCAACAATCTGCACTCTTCACACACACCAGCTGGTAGATTATTCTGTTAAACTTGTATATTTTGTTTAAAAAAATTAACCCTTTATTCAAGATCAATAATAAAGTTGTACTTCTTACAATAATATATTTTTTTTTTTTTTAATTATTTATTCAATTTTTGACGATGGAAAATAATCTGGCGTAAAACAGACACACAACTTTTTATTATAGTATTTATAATACTATCATAAAATTAACAAAATTCTGTTTAAATTTGAACCTTTTTACTACTGCCGTAACTTATATTTAGAATTGTTGGTTGTACCTAGCCATGGCAGTTAATACCAGAAACCTACGTTAATAACTACAAATATCAATAATTTTTTGAAATTTAAATTAAATTTTTCTTGAAAAATGTTTCAAATAAAATATGATATATTTATAACTGTACAATGAGTTTCCAAATGAAGAAAATCTTTAAAGTATATTTGCCAAAAAAAATGTCCACAAAACTTTCTACAAATTTGGAATTCTAGAAAAACGTTTAATGTTACTTAATATCAAATTATTTGATTGGGAAGAATTATATATAAAATTGAAGTGGTATACTTTAAAGGAAACCTGTTTCAAATATAAAAAAAAAAAAAATCTGGTGTGAAACACTCACACAACTTTCTCTTACTCCAGTTCTCAAAATGATAATTGACAAATTTTATAGTTTGTGTACAAATTTAATGAAATTCGTCGAAAACTGAAAAAACTGTTCAGTAAAAGCGCACTTCCGGTTTACTAATTTTCTTGAAACTCGGAATTTCAGCCATCTATTTATTTCTAACTAATTATGGTTGGATGATAGAATTGTATAATCAACTAGGATAGCACTTTGATGAAAATCTAACCCCACCCCTACCTTAAAAATGCCCTTAAAAGAATTTTTCCAGATAAATGTTGTAGATCTTTGCATGTTTAGTTTACATAAGAAGTTCCAAAAAAATCGTCGAGCCATTTTTGAGAAAATTGCGAAAAAGTGAATAAATCATTTAGTAAAGTGGTAAAGTAAACGCACTTCCGGTTATCCGATTTTTTTAAACTCGGAATTTCAACAACATATTTAATTCTAATTAACATTATTTAGATGACAGAATTGTCTAATAAACTGAAACAGCACTTTAGATGGAAACCTAACCCCACCCCTCCCCAAAAGTGCCCTTCAATGCATTTTCTCCGGAGAAATGTTTCTAAATAAAAGTTGTAGCTCTTTGTATGTGTGGTTGATGTTGACGTTTAAAGAAAATCGTCGGAGCCATTTTTGAGAAAATTGCAAAAAAGTAAAAAATCCAACTAGTAAAGTGGTACTTCCGGTTGAGGAATTTTGACAGATAACGTACAGTCAGATCCCATGGTGACCCCTAAACGGAATATCAAATTTCAACCTTCTACGATTTTTCGTTTTTGATCTATGCTGTTCACATACATACATACACACAGACACACACACACACACACACGGACACACACACACGCACACAGACCATTTGCTAAAAACCACTTTTTTTGACTCAGGGGACCTCAAAACGGATATTTCCGGTGAAAACTCGATATCGAAAATTTGACACGATTATAATACTTCCTCTTATAGGAGTAAGAGAAAGTAAAAATAATGGCATTTCAATAATAGGTTATTTATATTTAAGAATATACGAAATTTATAAAATAAATTAATAAATAAATAAATTGGAGCCATTTTTTTCCCGAAAATCACAATTAAAAAAATATTGTGAGCACATTTCTTATGTTAGATCATTATATGTGTATGTCTTAACAGTTTTATATACCAGATTATATATTTTTAAAATTTATATAGTTCATAATTTAGTTTAATTGTAGTTTATCCAACAATAATTGCCAATAGCTTAAATTTCTCTATTCAATATGCTTAAATTTGTAATATATTAAATACTTTTATTCGTTATAATTATATTGTTTTCTTTATATACATATATATCCGGTATTTTATCCGTCATAACATGCGTATTTATTTGGTTCCTGACCAGTTTCGGATTTTCATCCGATCGTCAGAGTAAATTCACCAAGTTCGTGTTGAGATAACCACCCCACATGTATACAACCAACAAACCAACAAGTGTGAATGTAAAGCCGCCTTCTAAACGCTAAAAAGTCAAGTTTAGTTAACCGATTTTAGTTGATCAACAGAAGTTTGTAATGTTATGGTGAGATGTGTGTATAGGTAGCTTGTGGCGTGTGCGTTTTAGCGAAAAGGGCTTGTATGTTTGTTTGAGATAGATATAGAAGTATAAGAATAATTAAGAAGTCACCACTGTTAGCAATAATTATATTCTATTAAAATAATAACTACAACTTATTGGATATTTTAAACTTATTTAATTTATTGTGAAACTGGCACAGATATTTAGAGAGCGATTTCTGAAGTAGTGTTTCGATGTTTCCACCTTGATTGGTAGCACAAGTCTGTCATAAAATATCTCTTCTCTTTGTTTCTTCAATTCATCCCCTGTGAGAAGAAGGGGGTAGTACAATGCCACAATTGTTCTTGTACGGTACCAGTAACTGGACTTGTATACCTGGCTAGCCCTTTTGCAATGGAATGTCAATCTTTTTCTTAATTTGCGATAATTATAAAATATTCTAAATTATTTTTAAAAACTATTATTTTTCCACTACAAGTTGAATGAAAAAAACCTAGTAAGAACCTTTTTGTTTCAATAAAGTTGATCAACTTTTTAGTGGATCAAGAAAAATTTGACCGAATCAAAATTTTATCGTTCAAGTATGACGCAACTTTCAGTTGAACCCGCCAAGTTTTCAAGTATTGGACAAGTGTGAACCTCCGGGTCGTCCAATTGGCCTATCAGTTTGCTTTCAACTTATAGAGTGCTCAGTGTCGTTATTGAAACGGTTTGATTGATTTCAGTTGAAACATATGAACCAAAACGCATTCAACTTTTTGCTGATCAACTAAAATCGGACAACTAAACTTGACTCATGAGAAGGCTCCTTAAAAGAAACATTAATTGAAATGAACACTCTATACGAACTTTTCCTGAACTATCATTGTACAGACCCTGAAGAAGGCAATAAATCTGCCGAAACGTCGGTGAAACTTTATTTATTTTTGTTTTTTACCAATACCAAACATCCATTTTATAATATAATATAATTATGCTTAAATTAATCCTAATGTTTACAACCTTTCTGCGTGTAACCTTCCCCTTTACAATGGACGACAACGTTTGCTTAGAGAGGTTACCGAATATGTTTTACGTGTTTTTATATCCTTTAGTTTTAATAAAAATAGTTTTAAGTGTTGTAAAAGACATAATATTTAGCTGAAAACGTTCAATTATCAACGTGTTCAATTTTGTTAAAACAAAATAATTTTTATTGAGGAGTCAGTATTAATTAATATTAATTAAAATAAATGCAACTTTAAAAAAAATAAATAAATAAACTAATTTTGATTCTTTCTTTGAAATATAGCAGCTGTTTATTTTGTATATGGGAAACCAATCTGGGGCGATAGTGATTAATTAAGTGGAAGCAAGTTTCTAAATGATATATATGTTTTTATCTTTTCCAACCGTTGAAATTTTCAATAGTGAATACATATATTTCGAATAATATAATTTAGTTGATTTTATTTGATGCTGTCATTGAAAATTACTTGATTTTTTTTTTTTTTTTTACGTTTTGATCGTGATCAATAATTTTATTTGAAATATTTATATAAATGGATAGAAAAACATTATATTTTACTTGGTTCTCACATTAGTCTTCTGGTCTAAAAATAACCACATTAGTAGCAAACATTCTTCAACGAAATTCAATTAATAGAACAAGAGATTTCGTTTTTTTTTTATATATATATATATATTAGTTGATCCGCTAGCTTCTACTGGAGATTGACTGTCAGTCCAGCATTTTATATTTCAAAGATTTTGTAGACAATCAATTAAGAGATGAGAATGCTAAAATTTTAAATCTTTAAACTTCCTTAGTAAAGTGAGATTCGTTAGTCAGGATTACATTTTGCCATTTATTTATTAATTTATTTTTTAAGTAAACACATTAATGAGGTCATTTATATAGCTAAATTTCGTGTAATAAATGATTGCGTTGCATGGTATTTAAAGATAACATAACCTTTTATTTAAGTTTATCTAGTGGAAGAAGAAATGCAAAAAAATAATAGTTTTAGAAAATAGTTTTGTGAAATAGTTTTGTGAAAATTAGATAGTTCAAATAGTGTATTTAGTGATGGGTATAGAGCCAGGTATACTACAATCTATCTGATTGCTAGTAGGAAAACAAAGGCACAAAAACCCGTTAGGCCAACTCTTTTGTAAAAGAAAATCCCCCGCTAAAGAGAGCATTCCTTCAGGACAGATTTGTTATAGACAACAAGGAAAACACATCAGAACTGTACAAGTTTTAAGTTATAACATAAGAGTTTATTATAAGCTTATTATTGTGATATTTTAAAGTAACTTAATTTCTCTTAGAGAATATATCTATTAAAAACAGTGGTGCTCTCTTGATTATTACTAATACTTCTATCTCAAACATACATACAAGCTCTTTTACTAAACCGCTCACGCCACAACAATCTACAACACTACCAAAAACATTTCATTTATTATAACATTTATGCTTCTTATATTGTTTAGTATATTTAATAGAAAATGAGCGTAGACCAGTACTGGCATTTAATAATTTACAAGTTATTTGTTTAGGCATTTTCAACAAAAAGGCCAAACTCAATTAGTATCTGACCTTTTAGAGCTTCTGTGGCCATTGCCATGCAAAACATTTAGATTCTTAGGTTGAGATCGTGTCAATCAATGGTTTGTTATAAACCGAAGTTTCGCCTATATTGCAATAGGCTTCTTCATAGTAGTGTTGACTTGATTGCTAATTCACTCCGTTAACGACCTATGTCGATCTTATTTAGCACGCAGAGTACCACTGATATAGACAACAGAAAGAGGCCACGATGGTTTATTTGAAATAAATGTAAAAGTGGTAAAATCAATTAGAATCTAGTCAGTAGTAAAAATACGTTAATAAAACCAGCGGATTAAAAATAAACAAGTCTGAGTATGGGAACAGAATCGCCAAAAAGAGGCAACAAACTTTGGCTAGCATATTGATTTACTTTAATTTATGATTAAATAAATTCTACTATAAAAGGCCAAGAAGGGAGAGAAGTGGCTGACAAAAACTTCCAAGCCTTTACAAATCAAACTACACCATACAATAGAACAAATAACAATTAGTGAATTGATGAACAAGTTTGCAATCAGTGGATCATTCTATGTGTATGCTGAAGAACTTCTGTATTGTTGAATACACTAAGTTACAGAATTGGTATGTTACATTTTACTGGAATTTAGCAAAAGAATTAACTTTGTCCAGATTTACAGTTTTAAATTATTGAGTTTTACTTTTGTATTTTTAATTAAGAACTTTAATTACTTTTAGAAGTTAAAATTATATACAGATAAGAACAGAGCCGCATTTACAGCCCTGGAGCCCCTAGGGGCAATATTATGAACCCGAAAAAATAAATTCCAATCGGTACAAATATAAAAAAATAAAATTAATAGATTATATTCAAATCACGACACTCAGTATATAAATATATGGCGGGTTAGCACAAATAGCAAGCAGGCAGTGGTACCTGGAATGTGATAAAGACTTGAATCAAAATATATTCTCAGGATTTGAAATTTTCATATTTGTTTATATTTATATAAATTAATAAATTGTGACGTATCTTTCTAATCGATATTTCTGCTTAAGTCACGGAACAAAAGACTTCTTCTTGGAACTTCTTCTGTGGAGGATGGAGTTTCTAACGGAAGGATTTCTCGGACCTATTCTTTTCATAGTATACACTTCAGACCTTCCCCAACTAATCCTCAAACATAGCTGTCCTCTCACACCATTTTGACCCAAACCAATCAACTCACTTGTTACAACAACCCTTAAATTCTCTTGAAAAATGCTTTCATAGATGGAAAATTAAAGATAATGAACAGAAATGTCAAAACATAATCTTCACTCTCAGATGTACCATCTGCCTTCCACTTTTCTTAAATCAGACTGACTACCGTGCACTAACAAGTACGACACCTCGGACTGTAGAGTGGCAAACGTCTGAAGTGAAATCCATATACACCTATCAAACGACAAAAACTTAAAAAAATGTTTCCTGTTTGCAAGACTCCTCGACAAACGATCTAAACTGACATTAAATACCGAAGTACTGTATATAAACGCTTACTGAAACCGATTGGGACTTATCGACTCAAACTGTGGGGTTCAACCAAGCATTCCAGTGTCTTCCGCCATCACAAACTTTACAGTCAAAAATCCGACGCCAAATAACTCTAATGCTCTATATTACGTTTCCAGTGGAACTATTCACTCAGATTTAAAAGTTCCTTTTGTCCAAGACTTAATCAAGGCTGTATATAATAAATCATTCTCGCCTTTGTTCTCATCCTAATCCTCTAATAGATCAGCTCCCATCTTCGTAACTTCGTGATAATCCCCAGCATCGTCTGAAACGGAAGTGGCGGCCACGCTCTTTATCAGGCAATCGAGGTCAATAGTTGATTCATTTGGATGTTTGATTCCAATGGATGGTGATCTATTTTATTTTTGCAGGAGCGTTGTGCTCCTGCAGTTGTAAATTCCAATAAAGCATTATACAAAACAAACAAAAAATTATGAACCCATTTAAAATGGTTGCAGAAAAAACATAATATTCAACACATGAGTAAAAAATGTTTACACTTTCGTTCAGTGGCACACTTTCAACACTTAAACTTGAATGTAAAAAAACAAACATTAATTTTACTCACCGTTTGATAAAGAACTGTAAATGTACCTTAATAGTATGTAGATAGAGGTGTCAACAGGAATAATCCTTTATTCCTTAAAGCTTAACGTTGCAACTTCCCTGAAAAAAATCATAAAATCAATATTCCTAGGTAAATATTTCATATAAAAGTGAGAGGACTGTAAATGCTTAGTAATTATTCAAATTTTAAAGATACTACTTGATGCAATTTTGGGATAACTAAAGGGAATATCAAGTTTGGATGTTCCTGAGATTTGTTGTATTCGGAAAATTTTGTTCAAACCCTGACATACTCACTTATAACTGTCTTTCATTCACTCATTTATACACTCAAATTATTCAATAAAACTTTTTACTATCTCTTACTCCTTGTAAGCGGAAGTATAATAATAATAAAGTTTATTTAAAGAAACGTTTCCATCTTACAATATAATAATACATAGAAACAAATAATAATTGTAAATTCCATAGAAAATAAATAATACAAACTCTTTGAAGACAATGGATTACATCCGTCTGCCGAGTTGCGATTACAAATCATTAATATGGCTTAAAACTGCAACTAAATGAGGAACATATAAAAATGGGATAAAGTAAAATAAATATAACATTAAAATAGAATAAAAATAAAAATGAAATCGATTTATAATCAGAAATAAAATTCATTAATAATTAATTTTCTATAAGAAATAGTTGATTTTAAATATTTATATAAGTCACTCCAATTTTCTGTTCTGTTCGAAAAACCTGCAGACTTCCTCAACCGAGAGCACTGTTTTATTTAAATAATGAAGTCTATATGGTGCCAGTATAGAATAAACTCCTATAAAATGAATTATGATTTCTATTTCTTCTAGATTGCACAATGTGCAGTTTTGGTCAGCTTCTGGATCAAAGGGCTTAAAATTTCAATTGAACAACTCTGGTATAATGGAGTTGATGAGGAGAGAAATTAGGATTGATTAATTAGACGAGATATGAAGACACTGTTGTAATATGGCTATAATCTCATAGATTGGTATCTAGCTCTTTCACTGGCTTATATACAGGTTCCCCACTCTAGCCTGCTTAAGTGAGAGAGTACCAGAGAGAGTCTGTTTTCTCTCGGTCGGGCTTGTGCTCTCTCTCTTGCCGTTACATCTGGTCTGGCTTTTATTATTAGGCGGCCATCTTCGAAACTATAATTACAGAGATATTCCCCCATTTATCGTAGTCTAACCTGGGATAGATAACATGATGCTACCCTTCTCTCGCCCTACCGATACCATTCTCTCTCTCGTTCGTCTTTAATAGTCCAAAAAAACTATTTAAATTACTTCTCCAGTTGTCATAATTTTTTAAATTGAATGGGGATAATCCCAGTTGATGACAAATGTCAGAGGAAGTATTGTAATCGTATCAAATTTTCGATATCGTGTTTTCACCGGAAATACATGTTTTGGGGGTCCCGAATCCAAAAAAAAGTGGCTTTTAGAAAATGGTCGTGTGTGTGTATGTTTTCAAAAACGAAAAATCAAGTTCAAACTTGTTATTCCGTTTGGGTATCACCATGGGATCCGGCAATAGGTTATCTGTCCAAATTCCTCAACCGGAAGTACCACTTTACTGAATAGTTTTTTTCACTTTTTTGTGATTTTCTCAAAAATGGCTCCAACGATTTTCTTTAAACTTGGTATATCAACTACACATACAAAGAGCTACAACTTTTATTTGAAACATTTCTCTGGGAAAAATCCATTTAAGTGCACTTTTGGAGAAGGTGTGGGATTAAGTAGTCCTCTAAAGTGCTATTTTAGTTTAATACACAATTCTATCATCTAAGTAATATTAATTGGAATTAAATATGTTGTTGAAATTCCGAGTTTGAAGAAAATCAGATTACCGGAAGTGCGTTTTTACTGAAAAGTATTTTTCAAATGTTCTTGCTATTTTTCTAAAACAGCTCCAACGAGTTTCTTAAATTAAGTATGTGAACTACACTTATAAAGAGCTACAACTTTTATCTGAAACATTTTTTAGGGTAAGCTCATTTAAGCGGGTTTTTGGGGGAGGGGTAGAGTTATGAATGCCTCTAAAGTGCTATCTTAGTCGATTATACAATTCTAACATCAAGACAAAATAAAATAGAAATAATTAGAAATTGCCAAAATTTCGTGTCTCAAGAAAATTCGTAAACCGAAAGTGTGTTTTTATTGAACAGTTTTTTCCATAAAAAAAACGCCGACGATTTTAATAAATTTGGTACACAAACTATACTAGTTTGTCATTTTTTTTTTTTTTTTTTGAGGAAGAAAACATGCCTGCGCACCTTCCGTCGGGTCTGTGGGGCCTGCCCCCACTAAAAAAAACCCTCATCCAAACGGGCGTAGTGTCCGACCCGGAATCGCCTCACGGCATTACTTCGGGTGGACGCCCCATAACTTCTTCTTATCTATCTGCCTACACCATTGCTTTCCAAATCTCTTCTTTTCTCTGTTAAAATTGTGCGTACCATATTCGAGATATAGTTTTAATTATTAACCTCCATTAGCATCTTCTCTGACAAATTATGTGCGAAGAGCTGTCCAACGGACTCGCGGAGGTTTGCTCTGCTTTCTCTCCATCTAACACATTCAAAAAAAGTATGGAAGACATCGTCGGTTGTTGAATCACCGTATATGCAAGCTCCGAAGTTCCTTTTGCATATACGTTGGAGGTAGGCAGCAAAATACCCATGCCCAGAGAGGAGCTGGGTCAAGTAAAAATCTACTTCGCCATTCTTCCTTGAGGCCCAGATGACGGGATCAGGAATGATTCTGGCGGTCCTCATTTCTCCATCGCGTCCTCCAGGCTTCATTGAGCCAAACAGCAGCCTGCTTCTTGGCCTCGGAGCCTTCCAGGTCTCGCTGGTAAATACACCTGATCTGCCTTGCTCTTGCCATCAAGTCAATCGGCACAACTCCTGCAATTACCATGACCGCTATCCCAGATACCGTTCGGTACGCACTGATAATCCTTAAGGCTCCACGCCTCAGAACTCTGAGCAAAATTTTCTGGTGCATGGCGATTTCCATCTTCTCGGCCCAAATCTCACAGCCGTACATATAATTGGATTTATTGTGGACACCAGCAATCTTCTTTTGGTCGAGCAGGGCCCCCTGACGTTGCTCATAACTCTGCTCAGCGCCGCAACTGTCCTTTCGGCTTTTGATACTACTGTTTTGAGATGTTCTCTGAACGAAAGATAGTTTGTCAATTACAATGTTGAAAACTGAAGCAAGAGAAAGTTGTACGAGTGTTTCACACCAGATTTTTTTTTTCTTACAATCCAGAGATAAACTGAACGGAAATCAAGATGTCAATTTAAAAAAAAAAATTAAATGCTTTGAAAAAACAAATTTTAAACGATCTTTGAAAAACAATATACAAAAATAATCGCAGCAAGTTCTTTCACCATTTGCAAATTTCTTTCTTTTTTTTTTCCTTTTTTTTAGATTAATTTATGAGATCCCATCGAATTTATTGATTCTCATGTGAACGGAAATGAAGCACGCAATTTTATCCTTAATATTTTTAAATAAACAAACCATTACAATAAAAGCGGAAGGAAGCATTGCATTTCTTGAATTTTTCCCACTCTTTTACTAGTTTACAAGTGGGGAACTTATATCCACAAATGCAAATAACCTAATTAGTAATCCCACGGTCTCTTGATGTGTTTCCATAGTTGTTAATCCTGTTTTAGGTTAACATGAGAGATAAGTTGATAGGTATGCCCAAAACGAGTTGTAGCCCTCCCAAAAAAAAATTATTGTAAGTTATTTAATATTCAATTATTAGTTATCATTCTGCAAAATACGTGACTACTAGCCAAGATTTAAAAAAATGTCTGCTATAATACTATAATTAATATTAATTATTAAAAGAAATTAAATTCTAATTATTCTTTTGATAAAATATCAAAAAAAAAAAAAAATATGACATGCCGGAAACTGATATAATCCCGAGTTTTAATTAATTTAAATTGAAAATTTAAAACAAAAAAATTAATTTGATAGAAGATCTCATATCTGTTAATATTGTATTAGATACTGGATATTACTGAATGAACATTTAAAACATGAGAAGTGAGGGGGCACTACTGAGTCAGTTAAAAGTTTGATATTAAAACTACAGCTAATATCCATAATCATTCGATTGAAGAAACCTTAATTTCCCCCATCTCTAACGCCTCGGGCAGTATGTAAACTAGTTTTTTTTTGTTTTTTTTTTTAAAATATCATGTATAATTAAGAACTTAGAACTATTATAATACTCTATATCTTGTTAGGAAAGGTCATCAACATTATAATCACAAATTAATGATCAATCCAAATAAGTTTTTTTTTTTTTTTTTTTTTTTAATAAAAAACTAAGTTTACAACGTGGTTAAAACCAATTTTAGAACTACCATTGCTTTGGATCATTCATAGTGATAACACCATTTTAATTTTTGGTTATAATATACTTATTTACATGAATGGAAGAATTGACTTTTCTTTTTCTTTTCTTTTTTTTTTAAGAAAGCGGAATTTTCCATTTTCACCCCCAAAGAAACCTTTAAATGAATTTTTTCGGAAAACTTTTTAACAGAAGTGTTGGTCTTTCTATGTATAGTTAGCATACCCAAGTTTTAATGAAAACTGTTGATACTTCGGAGAAAACTGAAAAAAAAAAAACTGTTAAATAAACTCCGCACTTCTGTGGTAAAACAATTTCCTTCATACTCCGTATTTTATGCAACATATTTAATTTTTATTAAAATCGAATGAATAATAGAATCGTATACTAAATTAAAAATGGCACCTTAGAGGAAATCATAATCTTTCCTCTTCCTCCAAAACTCCCCTTAAAAGAATAATTCCTCGGAAAAAACGTTTCAAATACAAATTGTAGTTCCATAGTTTATAGAATTAGTTGGTGGGTTTTTAAAAAAAAAAAAAAAAAACTGCGAAAAACTAAAAAAACACTGAGGAAAGTAATACTTCCGGTTAATCGATTTTTATCCACAACGTTTTACTGTCCAGGTCACGTGGTGAAATTTTTTCGAAATATCATGTTTAAACTTACTGCGATTTTTATACATATACACACACACACACACACACACACACACACACACACATTGGGAAGTACATTTTTACTTTCTCTTATTGCTGCTGGTAAGGGGAACTATTGCGATCATGTCATATTTTTCATATCGAGTTTGAAGACGAAATATACCTTTTGAGGTCCTCTGAGTCAGAAAAAATGTTTATTTAGTAAATGGTCTGTGTGTGTTATGTATATGTATGTATGAATGAATTATGAATAGCATAGCTCATAAAATGAAAAATCGCAAAAAGTTCAAACTCGACAGTCTTTTTGTATAACATCACAATGGGATCTGACAGGAAATAATATTTAACTGTCAAAAATTCATCACCTAGAAGCAACCATTTCACTGAATAAGTTTTTCAGTTTTTGTTTTTTTTTGTTTTTTTTTTTTTATGGAATTTTCTTGAAAAATGCTCCAACAATTTTCTTTAAGCTTGTTATATCAAAATATAAATATTAAGAGCTACAACTTTTATTTGAAACATTTCTTCGGGAAAATTCATTTAAGATCTTTATTTAGCGGTGAAATTATGTTTTCCATTAAAGTGTTATTTTAGTTTATTATACTAAAATAATATTCATTAGAAGCATATGAGTTGCCAAAAATCCCGAGTTTGGGAGAAAAAAAAAATCGATGTATATTTATTAAACTTATTATAGAATTATACTTTGTAACAGCAACCAAAGAGAAGCTCAGAATAATGGATGTGTTAGGTGGAGAGAATTTAGGTCTGGTTATGAAATAAAAAGAAGACTTGGTTAATACTGGTTAACTAATATATTAATAGATAACACACAGACTGCCTGGACTTTACAATAGAGAAATGTTTTAAGGTAGAGTGGTGTGAAAATGACACGTAGCGATTGGATGTATTGAACTGAATTCAACTGTCTTTTTATGGATTGTCCGTCGCTATATTTATACAGCTTCTCCCACTCCAGTCCGAGAGAGTGGTTGAGCTTCTCTTTCCTCTCTTTGGTTGCTGAGCTTCTCTTTGGTTGCTGTTACTTTTTTTTTTTTTTTGAAAAACATTTTTCCTGAGAATGATGGTTTTGGGTAGGGGGATAAGTTGGTTTAAGCTTTTCTTCAAAAAAAATTTATTTTCTTAATTTAGATTCTTCCATTATGTAAATTAAAACCTGTATTTCCGGTGAAAACTTCAATTTCGTAAATTTGCCACGATTGCAATACTTCCGGTAACCAGGAGGAATAAGAGGAAATAAAAATTTCATTCCGAAAAAAAATCAGATGTGAAACATTACGTCACACATTTCTCATACTACTACAGTTAATATAATTGAAAATTATTCTTGAATTCGTTATTTTTTTCTTTGCTAGTCAAACAATGAAAAAAATAAATATCACACCATAAGGGTTATTTTTGTGACAAAATAAATCTATAAATAAATAAATAACGGTTATTTCAAGAGCGGAAAATTTGTCACTTACAAATAAAACACAATTTCATTTATTGACAAAGTAATGAAATTATTGACTGCCGAAGTGTAACATATCTTATAGCAATTTTTTACTTGCCTCATCAAATAAGATAAAACATGCTGAGAATTTCTAGTTAATACGTTTTTTTGCCTAATTTTTCATAGAAAACAATCAAAAAGATTAGGAAAAATGGGAAATTTAGATGAACAAATACATGTATATGCACTAAAATCTTTATATTTTTAACATTTAATGGAACATATAGATAGATATACGTATAAAAAAAAAAAAAAAAAAATTAGTTTTTTGTATGGATAAATTTCAAATTATTATTATTATTATTCCCAAAAGGGGAGGGAAGTAAACCCTACGCTATCCAAAACCCCCTCGGGCCCATATAGCTACCCCTAAAGAATACCTACCACTGGGACTAGAATGAAAATCCAGGCCCAGGTTTTAACCATCTAAGTTTCACAACAGACCGAACAAATCGGACCAAAACCTTAAAAAGACACAGCTTAAGATCCTCTACCGACATCCTATTCCGGCCGAAGGTCCTAAACCTAATCTCCTCACAACCCAAACAATTCGTCATCAAATGCATGGGTGTTTCCTCCTCAGTTTCACAAACTCTACAAAAAGGGTCAGGCACAAGTCCCATTATATAGAAATGATCAGAGACATTTTCCGTGGTAGCCTGCTTCATTTTGTGGTCATCGACCGGTTTCGGGCGTTCGCCCATCTCAGGATGCGTTTTCAGACAGTGTGCCAACACAGAACTCGTACAGAGACTTAGTTTCACACTAACTCTCTAAGTTAGTGTGAAACTAAGTCTCTGTACGAGTCTGTGTTGGCACACTGTCTGAAAAACGCATCCTGAAGATGGGCGAACGCCCGAAACCGGTCGATGACCACAAAATGAAGCAGGCTATCACGGAAAATGTCTCTGATGCTTTCCAGCTCTGCGTTACCAACCATAACACTAAAACACACCGTTTATCACGCACGATTTGAGAGAAATAATAAAAATCACTCAGGATAACTCTTATTTCTGAGCAAAACACAAATCTCTCTCAAAAAAAAAAATAATAATAAATTTTTGTTGAAATAAAATTAAAAATGTTAACCATTAATTTTTTTACTTTTATAAAAAATCTATAATAAATAACTCTCATTTATCAACTCATAAAGTTTAACATTTTTTTTGCGAAATTTAACTTAAAATTAGTGAATAGTTAAAGCAGGTTTACTATCGCGAATTTATGTTTATTATTAAAAATAACTATAATATTCCATTCCTGGTTTTAAACTTGAATATTAAAGAAATATTTAAGATTTAAGTTCAACTACAGTAGGAGGGAATCTTTCTTCCGCACTCTATGTATCAGTACATTGCACGCACAGCTGATATTTCAAGTTGGACCAGTTACTACTACTGGTCTATTAAAAAAAAAATTCTGCTCTTCTGTTTTCCACGTAGTGCGGGTTACCCAGACAGACAGACAGACAAAATTCATGAAACAGATAGATAAATAAAGCATAAAACAATTTATATACGTTCCAACATGTGAACTTTATTTTTTTTTTTATTTAAATATTATAATTTTTACATATTGTCAGTCCAAAAATTTATTATAAAATAATAAGTAACGGGTTTTATACTGAATAGAAACTTAAAATTATCTGTCGATAAATCATTTGCTTTTTCTTTTAAGCAGATAATTTTAAAAATAAATGATCCTTCCCGTTAGCTTTTTTTTTTTTCATTCAATTCTTTAATCTTAATTCTATTTTATACACCTAATTTGCTTGTTACAGTGTAAAAAAAAAAAAACAAAAAAAAAACGTATAGAAGTTGAAAATATATTAGAATTAATTACTTTCAGTGTGTGTAGAATATCGTGGGAAATATATAAAGTAAGATAAAACCGTGACAAAACAGTGATAATAAAAATCTGTGAGGAACGCATAATAGGAGAGGTGTAGTCATGTGGTGCATGTGCAGTAGTAACATCATTAGTTACATGAGTGACTTCGAAAAACCAACAGCCTAGGCTAGTAGACACATAGTCCTAGTTTTATACGGCTAACGGCATAATGGTAACTAGAACTAATTAATTAGAAAATTGATGATACTTTAATATATTCCCACGATTAAAGGTATCAACAGATATGTGTATATATATCTCTTTTTGTATCTTAATATTTCTTTATTTATATTGAAAAATAATAGTTATTACACCGTTCAATTAATCGAGTGAATTAAAAAGGTATAAATGTGTATTAATTTTTAATAATTAATAATTCATTTCAAAAAATAATAAAATATAAATATAAATAATCAATAATTGATTGCAAAAATCAGCCCTGTTCTCCACAAAAAAATTGTTCTTTTATTTTCTTTTTAATTTTTATTTTTATTTTTATAAAAAACTATGGCGAACTATTGCAAAAATATGGGCGCCGGGGCAAAAGGGGATTAAAGATAACGAAATAGCCGACCAACTGGCCAGGGAGGGAGCGAATACTCCCTTGTGTGGGCCGGAACCTGTTCTGGGAATAGCCAAAAGCATGGCGAGGGCGTCTCTGAGTGAATGGACTCGGAGAGAGCATAATCGTCACTGGCGGCTAAGTGCTGGGGCCAAACACGGCAAAATGGTCATGCCAGAGCTGTGTAGAAGAAAAACCAGAGACACCCTGGGTCTAAGCAGGTATCAGATTTCTCTGATAACGGGCCTGTTTACTGGGCATGTTAGGTTCAAGAAATATATGCACTAGGTGGGATTGGTGGATGTAGAGCCCTTGTGCAGACTGTGTCAGGTGGAGGAGGATACGGCCTCTCACCTGCTGTTTGATTGCGTTGTAATCAGCAGATTGCGGTACGAGATCTTCGGCACGTTGAGACCGGAGAAAATCGTTTTCCAAGAAGGACTGGTGGGGACCTGTTCTGGACCTCATGAACAGGGGGGCTTCCTCTACTAGGTTTCGAGGGGTTGGTTGCACAATAAGCTTCAATGGGAGGTTGCAGTGCCTGGGTTTGAGTCCCCCCCCCTGCATCATTCTAATTCTAATTCTAATTGCACTAAAAAAGAAACTATTTTGGAAATAAACAAGCTATAAAATTAGTTGGCTGGGGCCAAAGAAGGAACTTTCTATTTTTTAAAAAAGTTTATTCGACGTTTCGGACACCTTAGGTGTCCTTCCTCAGGAACTAATGGAGAGTTAAATTTATACCTAGGAGGATAAATATTGTTTACATTGATATTTTGGAAATATATTGTGAAATACTCTGTTTTACTTACTGCAATCAATACAATTATGACACTGATAAACTTTCTTCTAACTCGGAGTTTTTATTCAAAATAGATCCCCCCCCCCCCACGACATCTATAGTGTATTTGGATGTACATATTGGTTAGGACACATAGCCAACAGTACTAGAATGTGATCATATCGCATTCCTCTTAGAATATCAAAATATCAAAACTCCCGAAAGTTTCCCGAAACTTCCCACACAAAAACATTTTCTGCGAAAAGTGAAAGATTTATATCTGTGCAATTAGTATTTAAAGTATGGTCTAGCTATATGGGCCCAGTAGGTCTTTGGATATCGTAGTTTTGGTCCTTTCCTCCTTTCCTGTAATAGGATCCAAAAAGAGAGGGGTCCATAGCAGAGAGAGAGAGAGACATAAAAATTGGCAGGATTACTCACTAGTTTAGGCCAGACTAGTGTGGGAGAATCTGTTTAATTACAGCTGCGCGGGAGTCTACAGGGAGTCTTACAGCAGTCACAACGCGTCAACAACCTTTTTCTTTACTCAGCACACTAAATCTCTCACTGCCATTTTATATATTTTAGTGTAAAGTCCAGGCAGTTTGTGTTACTTTCCTTTTTATACTGTGTTCAGCATTATTTCTAGTTTATTTCTGCTTATAAAACCCAATTTCTCTCCTTCTCATATCCATTGTACTCCCCATAGACGAATAAAATAATAATAATAATAATAATAATAATAATAATAATAATAATAATAATAAACGGTAGCAGATTTTAGTCAGGGGATCAGAATGGTACTGGGAGTGAATAAGTGTGCGGTATTGGGATGTACCAGAGGGAAAATATCAGAGCAAGAGAATATGCAGCTAGACGATGGTACGCTCATTAATAGCATTGGTGTGACGGACACTTATAAGTACCTTGGCATGAATCAGCTGCTGGAATTTAGGAAGACAGCAAGGGAGCAATTTATCCAGACTTTTAAGAGTAGGGTCAGGACCATATTAAAAACGCTCTTGCATGGGCGAAATAAAGTAAAAGCGATAAATACGTGGGCTGTGTCAGCGTTATCGTATTCGTTTGGTGTATTGAAATGGTCTGACACTGAACTGGAGCGGCTGGACAGATTTGTCAGAACTGAGATGACTGCTTCTAGGATGCATCACCCCAAATCCTCAAAGGTAAGATTATACCTGTCAAGGAAGTTGGGAGGCAGGGGACTCGTCAACATTCGGGAAGCCTGTCGCAGGCAAGAAAGTGCTCTTCGTGCATTCTTTCTCGGAAGTGAGTCGGCTGTATTTCGAGAACTACAGCGCATAGATAGCGGGTACACAGCGCTCGATTTGGCTGCTCAAGAAGGACCTCGGTTGAATACTTTCGAACACTGGGTAGAAGAATGGAAAGCCAAGGAGCTCCATGGCCGGTATTATGCGGCGTTGGAGGCAGACGGTATCTCTCGCGAGATATCAGTAAAGTGGCTCGTGCGAGGTGAACTCTTTCCGGAGACGGAAGGATTTGTACTCGCAATCCAAGACCAAGTGATTGCGACAAGATCATACCGGAGGCACATAATCGGGGAGCGAGAAATCTCTGACCGATGCAGGCTGTGCAACGCAGCAGTAGAGTCCATTCAGCATATCATCGCTGGGTGCTCGAATTTAGCAGGCACTGAGTACCTCTCAAGGCACAATAATGTAGCGCGCATACTCCATCAGGCGTTGGTAATCAGGCTCGGGATTGTGTCAGAGGGAAAGGAGCTTCCTTATTACAGGTATTACCCGAAGGCCATAGTGGAAAAGGACGGGGTTAAGGTGTATTGGGATCAGTGCATGATCACCGATAGGTCGGTCTTGCACAATAGACCGGACATCCTTATTTTAAATACCCGAAAAAGGGCAGCCGAGATAATAGATGTAGGGATTCCCTTGGACGACAATACCCGCAAAACTTTAGCCGAGAAGAAGCGGAAGTACCAGGATCTAGCGATTGAAATCAAAGAGATGTATCAGCTGGATGTGGTTAGGGTAATCCCGATTGTCATATCGGCTAATGGCCTAGTACCTGTTGAGACTATCAAGAATCTGCATGAGCTCGAGCTGGAACCCTGGTTGTTAGAGAAGGCGCAGAAGTCTGTTTTATTGGACACAGCGAGGCTGGTGAGGAAGTTCCTCAATTTATAACAAATGAAATGTCTTCAGTGGGTTGGAATTGTTCCCCCCGCTGATGCTATTTGCAAAGGGAAAAAATAAATGGAAAAAAAAAATAATAATAATAATAATAATAGCGTTTGAAGTTTCAAGAAATTCTGGTGTCTGGTGACTAAAATTTTACCTCATCTGTCCAATCATAAGTGTAGAGATAATGGGAGGGCAAGTATCAATCCAACGATTCAGGCAGCTAGAGAGCAGGTGTTGTTACTTTCTTCAGCCAGACTTCAAAAGCAAATTCCCTAATAAAAATGAATCATTTTGTAGATAAATTGTCAATTTCATTTCATTAACCAATTGCCTCTTCTAATGCCCATCTTTCTGATTCTACAATTTTTTTTTATAAATGTTTAATTTATTCTAGTATTTATGTTCAAACACAGGTGGGGCTGTTTGAAATAGAAAAAATAGAAACTCTCATTTAATATTAGAAAGAAAATTAATTAGTGGAAAAAAAAAAACAGGAAGTGCAATTAAGACTGGCAATCATTTTGAAGTATATAAATGAATAAAATTAGAAATTGAATGGTTAGGTTATTAAAATAATTTAAAAAAAAAAAAAATAAATAAATAAATAAAATGCTACCCAGAGAGTAAGAAACAAGAAAACTGATCAATATTAATAATACTAACAATTATGTATTGTGATAATTATTAACTTATTTACAATTCCCATGTCAGGTTTATTTTTTTCTACTAGTAATATATCAATTTCAATCAAGTACAAATGTTAACTGT
Organism: Triatoma infestans; assembly: GCA_011037195.1. Classification (NCBI taxonomy): domain Eukaryota; kingdom Metazoa; phylum Arthropoda; class Insecta; order Hemiptera; family Reduviidae; genus Triatoma; species Triatoma infestans. The sequence continues at coordinate 152,524 of JAAEAF010003459.1, forward strand.
ATGTTTATTGTAATGTCAGTTGTTATTTCAAATTATGTATTTTTATATATTACTTATTAACTGACAAGTGAGTTATATTTATAAATTAAAACTATAGGAAATAACCGGCCATTCTATATATTAATTGGAATAATTTTTAATTAAATAACTAAATTAAATTTTTTTATTAAATATTTTTGAAATTGACTAAGTTAATTATTTTTGGGCTTATTTTTTTCGTCTTTGCATGCTTATTGACCTTGTTCCAGCTATGAAATGGTATGGGAATGCCTAGGCAAACTCAACGACCTGGGCAAGAAAAATAAATTTACCCTATTTTGGGTGCCAGAGAGTGAGCTGGCCGACGCTCTGGCAATCAAAGGCACGGGCATCCCCATTTTGGGGAACTGAACCTTTTTGTGGCGTGTCAGGAGGAGATGAGAAGAAGGAGGAAGTGAGGAGATCTAAACTCTGGAACTTCGCCCACCTACGACACGACTGAGGCAGGCGAAGATCTGTTTGGGAAATTATAACCAAAAAAAGTTCGGCTAATTATAACCATGCATCAGGCTTAGTAAGAAGAACAAGCTCCCGTATTCTCACAAGTTTCCTCTTGTGGCATTGTAGTCTCAGGGGACACCTGAAGAAGTTGGGCTTAGAAAATTATAGGATGAGGAGATTCTGTGGGGGGAAATGGAGAGAAATTCAATACACTCCTAAAGGACTGCGATGCTATCTGGTTGGTATTCTGCTAAATGTGGAACACTCTAATAACCAAATGTCGAACGACTTTTGCGACAAGCAGCGCAGCGCTCTAGTATTAAAAAGTGAAAGACTTTGTTGTGGTGGTTGGTTCCGCAGAGCTGAAAAGCATCACAGACATTTTCCGTGGTAGCCAGCTTCATTTTGTGGTCATCGACCGGTTTCGGGCGTTCGCCCATCTTCAGGATGCGTTTTTTAGACAGTGTGACAACACAGACTGCAAGAGCAAACTTAGTTTCACACTAATTGAGACGTATTTTTAAATTTTAAAATTAAATTTTTTTTTTTTTTAAATACGTCTCAGTTAGTGTGAAACTAAGTTTGCTCTATGCGAGTCTGTGTTGTCACACTGTCTAGAAAAACGCATCCTGAAGATGGGCGAACGCCCGAAACCGGTCGATGACCACAAAATGAAGCAGGCTACCACGGAAAATGTCTTCTGAAGTGAAAGACTTGTTTTTATGAAATAATTTATCTGCTGTTTTTCATGCATTTGATTAGATTTGTATCTTATTGTTAAACGAAACTTAAACGGATCTATTTCACATTTTTAGTGAATTAAACGTATTGTGTAATTGTACATTTTGTGCTTCGTCCTATTAACTTTAAACTAAACGAAAAGTGAAGCTTATTTCATTCATGCTTAGTTATAGTTAGTATAGACGATAGGGGCGATAAAGGCAGAAGAGGAGAACATATCCTCCCTAGAACCTTCCAGGATTCTAAGATTCCTTAGGAAGGAATCTTAACCTGGAAGGAGTGCGGTAGGCGAGTTACCTCATCCACAGCACCTGAGGAGCAGTACAATAGACCGTGGAAGTCGCAGTGCAGCAGACCCCTTGCCCACCACCCAAACTTAAAAAATTTAAATTGTATGATCAGTAGTTCTGGGAAGGGAAAGGGATTAGCTCAGTAGTAGCGTGCTGGACTAGTATCACGGAGATCCCGGGTTCAAATCCAGCAGTGCTGCCCTTAGATTTCCTTTTTCTAGGAGGCTCTACAGCTCACTGTCCAGTGATGGGCAGTGCACTGAGAAGGCTCCGGGGCGCCAATGACCACAGATTTCGATACGCCTTTTTATTAAAAAAATAAATAAATAAGTAGTACTGGGCTAGATGTCATGCGATCTGCTATGTAACAACAACATTCTAAAACAAATGCAATGTACAGCTCTCCGCCATCAATGTAGCTTTATGGACAGACAACGATACATTTATTAAAAATACTAAAGTTAAAAAGGCAAATTTATCGAATATGTAGATGGGTCCGCATTTGCTGGATAACATCTGGTATTTTATCCGGTCGTAGCGTGCATATTTATATAGTTTTACTGATCGGTTTTGGGATCTTCATCCATCGTCACAGAGCAAATTCACAAAGTTTATGTAGAGAGTTCATTTCAACGTAATACATGTTTCTGTTACACTCACACTTGTAGGTTGTATATAAATGTGGGGAGGTTATAAGGTTATCCTTATAAGGTAAGTTCGGTCAGGAAAACTATAAATATGCATGCTACGACGGATAAAATACTAAAAAATTGATCAATTAAATTTTGATATCTCCAGTAAGAGGAAGTTGCGTGAGTGTTCATACCAGATTTGTATTTTTCTCTTACGATCGTATTATTAATTTAGGAGTAGCGCAAATTGTAAGCCAGATAGTTGATCTGCTTGGTGTGGTAAATGATGTGTCGAATATAATAGGCAGATTATAAATAATTGTGTGGTAAAAAATGATTTTTTTTTTTTTTTTTAATGAAAAAACTCCGACATCAAGTAAAAAACTGGTTTTTATAATTTTTTTTTATGTTATTATTATTCTTAGTTATATAAGTCAGGATGACATGAATGAAATATGACCTAGATTTCGGTTAGAGATGCAAATAATGTTCAACCCTTCTCTCATTGCCGTTGGATCACATTGAAGAAGGAATTCTGTAGACCGTTAATAAAGCGAGAAACAATAAGCTCATATCTTCTTTAGACAGTGAAATAAAAGAAATCTAAAATAGGAAAAAAAAAAAAAGAAACTGATTATGCAAACTAAGGAATGGTTTAAACAAAACAAAAAAAAAAGTTCTGAGGGGTAAGAGAAAAGAACGAGTGAGGGGTCCAGTACAGAGATTCTCAGGGGAGTACCCTCCTTTAGTTGTACAGTCCCTCAGGGTAGATACATTAATAAAAACACTGGGAAGATGAGAACACAAAAGTGTTAGTACCATGGTGAACATGCAAATGAGTATGAGTACACATGGAGTTGGAAGTTAAATACGCATACTAACTAAGTCTACTATTTCTTCGTAGTGTTCACATATATATACTAGCTATGATTACCATATTATCTAAACAGGGTAAAAAGAAAGACATCATTGATTTTGTGTGTGTGTGAGAGAGGATATTATACAAAAGAACGGAATTGGACAAGGAACTAAAGTTCAGAAAGGTATATTAATGACCCAAGTCAGAGTGAATGTATTAAAAAAAAAAAGAAATATATGTCATCATTCGTGATCAGTAATAAATTATCCAATTATTAATCAACTTTTCAAACATACCTCTGGTCTATATATCCGTGACAACTTTGCCAAACGATGGATTAATCTAAAAGAATAACCCACATCTAAAAAGAATACTTACCAACTACAATAATTCCCTATAAACACCGTGCCCTTTTTGGATTTTTACAGTTCATCTATTTCTTTTTTTACGCTTGCCGTGAGAAAATTCGTAATTTCAAATTTAATGTATTCTAAATAATATTTAGCAATTACCCTATATAATAATACAGACTTATATTTAAGATATCTCCTGAATATAAGTTTCTTTAAGTTACAGAGCACTTACTTAGCTACATTCCGTCGATTGGCCCTTTCTTATTTATTAATAAATATAAGGAATTATTGAAGGACACTGTTGTGCATTTTGATTCAATTTTAGACTCATGAAAAGCTTTAAATATGTTAAATAAATAATTAGATATTCTAAAAATCTTAAAGAAAATAGTAACATACAATGAATGGCTAATTTTTTAGGCGAGCTTAATGTCCAACTACCAAATTAGATGTCGTGGACGAGAGTGGAAGCATATACTTTACTATTAATATTTTTTAAACATATATAAATTTAGTAGTTATTCATGGGAATCGAATTGGGAACGTCCCAGTTTATGGATTTTATCCAAAATCTTCATTTTAGATGCGGTGGTAGTACCAAAACCTAGTTTGAATTCTTCTAGCGATTTTTCGTTTATAAGATATTTTGTTCACGCAAACACACACACACACACTTACAAACATACAGACTATTCGCTAACATATATTTCTAGTGAAAACGCAATTTCAAAAATCTGTATCGCTATCTGCACGATCTTAATACTTCCCTATTACTAGGAGTAAGAGAAAATAAAAATTGCCGAAATGTGGCCTAAATAGCAAATAAGAAATAAAATTAAAAAAACAAATTGCTCAAAATTCTGATTTGATGAAAAAATATACACATTATTTTCAGAAAAAAAAATATATATGAAGTTCACCTATCATATTGTAAGATAAGAGAATTTTTTTTTTTTTTCATTTATTTGAAAATTTAAAACTGCTAGTACGCTTGCGTAACCTGCAACAAGTAAATGAGATGACTTTCAATGACGGTAAAGGAGATGTTACCCAGTGGTGACACTCCACACTATTTCGCTGCATACACTTATAAGAGATCACGTGGCCACTGCCACCTCGGTCGTCCAGGAGGGTTATCTGGAATGAATGCTGCGGAAAGTTGATGAATTAATGGATTGTGATGATGGGCGAGAGAGACGGGTGTGAAATTTGCGGTAACGTATTTGAACAAGGTCACTTAGAAATGGAATCTGGAGTTTGAAATGGTTTGTCAGGTTAGAAACGTAAAACGTAGCATTGGTTATACAACGGAGTATCTTGGAGGCGTAGGGTTTGGAGACGGTGAATGTTGGAACGCTTGGTTGAGCCCCATATAACTGGAGTCCGTAAGTCCAAATTGGTTTTAACAGAATATTTAGATAAGTACTTTGTTATTTAATGTTAGTTTTGAGCGTCTGTCTAGTAGTCGCTTGAGTAGGCTGTAACGTTTTTTTTTTTTACTTCGTTTCGTTTCAGTCTTGTATGTGGGTTCCATATACAGACGTTTGTCTATATAGAGTCCTAGATATTTAATTGCACCAATGCATGGTAATAAGATGTGGTTCAATGGATGTTTTAGAGTAAACGTTATTTTTTGCTTTTTTGAACGTTAACGTTCATTCTCCATCGGCAAAACCACTTCTCTAGGGATTGCAAATATTGCTGTAGGTTACGTGTGCTTAGGACAGGATCGGGATGTGGGTAAAGGATGGCTGTGTCATCTGGTGTAAGTAAAGATATGAGTATGCAGATAGGTTGGAATATCCCGAAATATCTATGTAAGAGGAAGACTTAAGGATGAGGTAATAGGTATAAGGAAGGATGTTCTTGAGCTTCCACAGCAGCCCCTGGTACCATACCGTATGAAATCCTTGCGCAATATCTAAGAAAGCCCCAAAACAATACTGTTTTCGCTCAAGAGAGGAAGCGATGACGTCTACAACGATGCGATGGCATTGAAGAGAAAGTTTGTTTTTTTTTTTTTTTTTAACTTTATTCATGCTACAATCAGAGCGATAGCGCTATAAGTAACAATCATACAAAGAACATAAATACAAAATGAGTGGAAAAGCTACCCAATGGTAACATTCCAAAACTATACAAAATCACTATTGATTCTCTTCAATTTGAGAGGAGATCACGAGGCCATTGTCTTTTAAGTCGTCTAGGAAATGTTCGGGAAGACAGGTGTTGTATTAAAGGATTTGTGTGAGTCTGTAGGTTAATATGGAATTTCCTGTAACGGGTTTGGGCGACTTGAGCAATGAACGGTATATTAAGATCAGTGTGTGTATGGTTCGGTTGGAGACGTAAAAAGGAGCGTTTACAATGTTGCGGAGGATTCTGGAGTGTAATTTCACAGAAGTTTTTATAGGAGCATAATTGACCTAGTTCAGATTATATTTATAGTGTTATTGTCAAGGATTAAAACAGACGATTAATTATTATTTTTATTACATTATTATAAAATTTGTCTTCAAATTTTATGGACAGACAAACTGATTACTATTGTAATTTTACAAGAATTTAATGCAAATATTGGTTTCATTTAAGACCTTTACAAACATTGTATTTCTAAAATTAATTTCAGTCTGAAGAACTGTAAAAGACTTTTCTAAAAATACTCATTTAGAGTAGGATTGCTTCATTATTCAATAAATGTTTCAGAACTCAATAAGACATAACGGTTGATAGCATTAGGTGGATTTAGTATTCTATTGTATGTTGAAGTGGACTCTCCTAGACACGACCAAGTCCCTTAATATAAATAAACATCACTTGAAATATGCAATTTAAATTTTAAATTTTACTTGGAAATAAAAGTTCCATTCTTCTTATAATCTACAATGAATATTAACAATATGTTATTCTATATTATGTCACATTAAAGGTGTAAATGTTTACTTTAAGGCCAATATCATTATAGATTCTTCTTCAATAAAAATGTAAAAGACACTTGTATGGAATAGTGTTATTTACTTTAATACCCTTTCTGGCTGCGAAATAGGAGGGTAGCGTACATGTTTATGTATATTAAAGACCGCATGTTACCCTTGTAGATGGTTCAATATAATAATGGGAAATATTCACCCAACTGATGTATTAGTGTCATTTTATTGTATAGTATTGAATATTATCAATATAAGGTCTCATGATGGTGTTGGGTACAGTTTTTTGGGTTCTCTAGTCTTTGCCGTTTTCATTACAGACTTCCAAAAAACAGTATAATTTATTGTTTAAGTAGTATAAAATATTAACTCTCAGAAAGTTTTTTGATATACATTGTTGAATTCAAACCTAAATTTGTTCGAATTATTTACTGCCACTAACTCTTTCTTGAAATGAAGAAAGTCATTTCTGATTTCCCGGCATCCAGCCATTTAGTTCATTAACCAAATATTTGGCTCCGATCTGTGTATACTGGATGTGAGGAGGAGAGAGTGAGAGAGGTTGGGTTTAAGAGATAAAATAAACTGGAATAAATGCTGAACATTGTATGATGAAAGAGAGACACAGAACTGGCAGGACAAGTATAATAGCAGTTAGGTAGCGAGAGATATAGACCGAGTGATGAGAAAGGTAGTAGAAGGTTGCTGACTCGTTGTTAACTGTTCGTAAATTGTTGTACTGTTGCAGTGTCGTCCACTAAGTACTGGCTACTTAGCTACTGGCTAAGTAGCGAGTAACTAGATTGTCAATTTTGTGTTTCTCTCTGCTCTTCGGAACCTATTACAATCTGTTCCAATTTGAATCAAACGTTATTGCCCCAAAATCTTAAGAAGCTACAATTATCTGAGGATACTGGTTGCGAATTCCAGAAACACGATGATGTAACGCGAAATGATCCTGAATATTTTTTTTTTTTTTTTAGGATTGTTCCACTTTTAGTGGGTCCCCTCTACTTACAAATCCTCTATGAATGTCATCCATTCTCTTCTATCTATAGCTTGCTCTTCGCTCAATCTATGTCCTACCAAACTCTCTTGAATTTCATCCATCCATTTTCTCCTGGGTCTTCCCCTTTTCCTTCTTCCTTCTACTTCCCATTCCAAAATTTCCTTTGGTAGCCTTCCATCTGTTATCCTTCCCACATGCCCAAACCAACGTAACATCTGCCTTTCTACTATTTCCAGAAGGTTTTCCTTCACATTCATCATACTTCCAATGTGAATATTTTATAATTTTTTCTTTTCTGGACTTGCTTGCTGAGCGCCTCCAGAAGTCCATTTCTACCGCTAGCAATTTACTTCGCAGGCTTTTGGTTGTATTCCATTCTCAGCTCCATAAGTAATTATACTTTGGAAGACAGTTTTGAAGATTATGCTCTTCGTTTTTGGAACTATTACGGGGCTCCACAGAACTGGATTAAGCAAGGCTATATAACTTTCCTTCCTTTACCTAATCTTGTCTGTATATCACTTTCGCAGGTATCGTTCCAATTAATAATAGACCTGTTTAAACTGATTTACGGTTTTAACCTGGATCCCAGCAGAAGTCTTAGCATGTTAATTTTCAATCCCCACTTATTATATTCCTTTATTAATTTTCTTAACACATACATGATATCCTCTCTATCTTGGGCTAAGATCACCTGGTCATCAGCACGATATCAGGTGAATATTTAGCTCCCAATAAATAAATGTCGCCTATCAGATCTTGGACATTTATGGTTTATTGGTAGATTTAAGTAAACTTGGACATTTTGTAATTGATATGTAGATTTCAAGGGAATCCATAAGTTCAGAACTATTTTTACATATTTTTACTTTTTCTTGTAACTGTAAGTGGGATTAATATGATCGCTTCATATGTTCGAATTGTTTCTCACCCAATAAATGTTTTGAGACTCCCTAAATTGGATTTTTCGTTTGACTTTCTCTTAATCCCGTTAGTGGAAGATGTGAGCATGATAAAATTGATGATATGGAGACTACACGTAAGTTAATTACATATCTAACATCTAGTGCTGCCATCTAAGAGTAGAAATTGCTAAGAGGAAGGCCGGTTAGACAGGCATTAGGTTATTATATTACTGATTTAATACTGTTACTGATTTTGAAGTAACATTGTTTTATGTTTGTGTTTAGATTCCGCTTATGTTTATATTTTAATATTGAAATGTTTATTTTGTTTATAAACTGGAAGTTTTATAAAAACTCGGCCCCTTCAGATACATGTTTTATGGCTTTAGAAATATGGAGAAAAAACTCAATTACAAAATTTGACGATAACAACAATTAGCTTTTAGTCACTCACTCTCTCTGCCTGTCACTTTCTGTCATAAATTGAAATTCTTTAAAAAATATCTCAACATGCTCAACCTTGACATTTCTTTTACGTACATATCACGAGAAGATCAGGATGAACATGTTTTTTTTTTCTTATAATTCCTTTCGGATTTTCTCTAAAATGAGTCCCCAACGATTTCCTTCAAACGTTATATAATAAAGCTGAGATTATATCCGTCATACCGTGCTTCGTCACTTAATTCTGAGCATTTGTCAGGGTTTTTCCCAAAGACAAAGGACTAGTTCATCAAGTTTTCTTGTGGAAGACGTTGATGTCCACATTTACCCATTAGCTCGACTGAGTCTTCATCTAAAAAAAAAAAAAAAAATCCAAAAAAAATAAGTTTTATTGCAAAATTACATTATTGAACATAATTAGAGAAAATTTGGCATGAAAAGGAAAGTTATGTGTCCTTTCACATCCTAGGTTTCAACAAAACAAGTTCATACAGATTATTATTAGCTAATTAAACGCAATAAAATAATATTGAAAAAAGAGTGCAATGACAAGTTTTAACATGTCTCAATTAAGATTCCGATTTTTTAAGTTAATTTTCTTTTTACCCGGTAAAAAAATCTTCAAAAAATAAATGTACTAGTAATTCTTATCGGTTAACATTTAATGGTTTGATGTCCAAAGAAGATATTCTAGGTTTCTCTCTTAGGCTAACTAGATTAGTCATGTGGGTAACATAACTCATATATATGAGTCGCCCAGACTCATTAGTCATCAGTTGTGACATATCGGAGTAGTACAAGTTTTTTTAAGTAAAGAAGAAGATCGTCCGGGCATTGATATTAAAAAAAGTCAGTTTATATCCATACACACACTGTTATTTAGTAACACTGGATCTGATGTCCTTTTAGGGTCGGTCGGTCATCATTACAGAACTTTAGAATGGTCCATTTAATTTAACAGAAGATAATGTCCAATCCTAAACACTGTGTCCTCTCTTAATTCTTTCAAACTATCTCTGTACTTACTCGTCTATTTAAATAATAATTTTTATTTGTATCTTTTATTAATTTTTTTGTTTCCGCGCGTTATTCATGAAAAATTGTTTTTGCATTTCTAGATTTTTTTTTTTTAATTAAAAGATCATTGTTGTTCAAAATCACTGATTTTTTTCCCGTCTCTTTCAACTTCCGTTATTTTTAACTATTATACACGATCACTTAATCCTTTTTAATTAGCATCATCCATATCTTTGATAACCATGGGCCACCGTTTTCCAGGCTGAGGTTTATGCAATTCTTTGCTGTATTTTGGATGAGAGGGTGCGTAACACTAATTTAAAAGGTGTCTGTATCTGCTCGGACAGCCAGGCTGCGTTGAAGGCGTCTTAACTCATGTGTCTTCACTTCCAGATTGGTGTTGGAATGTTCTAAAAGACTGGAAGATCTTTCTTCATTGAAGGATGTGTTTCTGGTCTGGGTTCCAGGTCATATGGGAATCTTTGGGAATCAGAAGGTGGATAGGTTTGCCAAATTAGGTGCCTCTCTCCCTTTCATTGGTCCAGAGCCTGCTGTTGGTGTGTCTTCTGGCACATGTTTGTCGGGCTTTCAGACGTGGATGACCTCACAGCACTCATCCTTATGGATGAGTGCAGTGGGTTGTCGGCAGTCTAAAATGCTCATTGGGGGCCCGGACGGAGCTTTGAGTAGCGGGGTCCGATGTCTTTCACGGACCTCCCTCAGGCATCTGGTTGGATTCCTCACCGGGCATTGTGGTTTGAGGAGACATCTCTATACAATGGGACTCGTGCCTGACCCCTTTTGTAGAGTTTGTGAGACTGAGGAGGAAACACCCATGCATCTGATGACGGATTGTTATGGCTATGAGGAGATTAGGTTTAGGACCTTCGGCCGGAATAGGATATCGGTAGAGGATCTTAAGCTATGTTCTTTTAAGGTTTTGGTCCGATTTGTTCGGTCTGTGGTGAAACTTAGATAGTTAAAACCTAGGCCTGGATTTTTGTTCCAGACCCAGTAGTTGGTATTCTTTAGGGGTAGCTATATGGGTCCTGGGAGGCTTTGGATAGCGTAGGGTTTTGCCCTCCCCTTCTTTGAATAATAGTAATCTCTGGTAACCGACTTATTTAAAACATTTCATAATTCGTCACTTTTATTTGAAACATTTTTCACAAAAAATGAAAAATTTCAACTGTTATATGCATGCTCTTCCGCCTTACAATATAATCACTTCCTGACCTAAGTGGTTTGATAGATTGGTACTTGTCGCTTATCACCTCTATATTTATGCTAGGACTTTGAAGTTTCAAGAAAATTTGTCATATTATACGTAATTGTGATACCGGAAGTAAGAGAAACTCACATGTGAGTGTTTCCCCCTCCAGATTTTGGTCGTCATACAAAAGGATTATGAATGAAGTACGTAATTATTATTGCCACCTCATGCCTAATCATTTATTAAATGATTTATTTATTTAAGGAAAAACAAACAACAAAATTGAAATTCTTATGAATAATAATAATAATTATATATTTATCAACGCAATTAGCAACAATTATTTTAAAAAAATTAAAAAAAAGAAAGAAAAACCATTTTTAATTTTTGCACTAATTAATTTTCATTTCCTTATTTAATTAATTTGAAAATAATTTATTGCTGAAATAAATGCATATTAATGACTGTTTTTTTAATTATGATCTCTGATATTGTTTGAGTATTTCAATTTTCAATTAGTTGTGATGGAAAGTGGTTTTTTTCCCCCTATTTTATGAAAAGTTTTCCTTATATAATTCAAATCCTCCGCCCGCCATATTACAATTATTTTTCCCTCTTTGTAAAGTTTTATGTTTACCATATCAATATTTATTATGTAGTTTTATTGATTTTTTTATTATTATTATATACCTAACTGGTATTGTTTGAATTGAACAGGTCATTATTTCACATTAATTTTTATTTGTTATTTTATTTCATTTCAACGTTTCATTGTTAATATTAGATCATTTTTAAGAGAAGTTTCATATGGTATTCTGCCTATTGCAAGAAATATCGTTAGTATTTTGTAATGTAATGGTGTGGATGTGTGTATAGGTAGCTTGTGGCGTAGCGTTTTAGCGAAAATGGCTTGTGATTGTTTGAGAATTGAGAATAATTAAGAACACACTACTGTTTTATAAATAATTATATTATCTCTTAGTAAATTTAAATATTTTACAATATCACACTATATGTTTAAGAAATTAAGTATTTATCTAGATTAATGCAAAGCTCTTGTGTTTTAACTTATAACTAACTGGCACTGATACTTAGAGAGGGCGATTCCTGAAGCGTCCTGTTTGAAGGTAGAGTTAAGACTGTCTACTCTTTTCTCTTTTGAAACTAATATTTCTCTATTGACTCTATTCTTTGGAATTGCTCTCTCTCTCGTGGAGGAATTCTCTTATACAAAGAAGTTACCCTAACGGGATATTGTGCCTTTGTTTAATGATCCAAATTTACAGTACCTGACACTAAAGTACAATATTTTTGAAGATAAATTCACAGTCGAATATATTAACAAAATTAGATAAATTATTTTTAAAAACTATTATTTTTTCATTTCGTACTTCCACTACAATTTGAAACGGAGGACCCGGGTTCAAGTCCAGCTGTACTACCCTTAGATTTTTTTTTTCTTCCTAGGAGCCTCTATCAGCTGACTGCCCCGGTGATGGACAATGTTGTCTATAACTAGGAGGCCGTCAGTGCGCTGAAAAGGCTCCTGGTGCCAATTACCATAGATGTTGACGCGCCTTGAATTACAAAAAAAAAAAAAAGTATTTGAAAAATTATTCTTTTTATAGTTAATATTTGAAAAATATTACTGCACCAAAAATATGAAAATAAGGAAATTTTTAATTTTGTATATATATATAAATTTCCATATATTTCCTATTTTCATATGTATGGCAGGTACTGCTTTGGATAGACTGTGGAGCTGGAGAAAGACCTTTAAACTAACATCCGCTACTGTTAGCCTTCACGGATTTGTGTCATGTTTCGGATCAGTGTACATTCTATCTTTGTGCACTAAATTAATTCTTATCCACTCTTGGTATAATTACACTATACTTAACCTGTTTAATAAAGAAATAATTAAATGAACATTCGATTTGATTAATTTTTTGTTTTTCAAAACAACGGTTTCAATTTCATCACAACATTAAAAAAAAAACTGGGAAAATGTTCAAAAACAGTTTTACATTCCTCGGGGGTTTTATCCAAAAAAAAAAAAAATTTACTAATGTTAAAATTAGAATATTTAATTTTTTATATATATAAATATGTATATATATAAAATTATTTAGTTACAAATATTACAGTTATTAAAATAAATAAGTTAAAGGTTGTGCAATATATATATATGTATATCACCCATAACTATAAATAGAGTTTCGAGAGTTTCACCTGTTACACATTAGTATTAATTATATATAAAAGAAATATTAAAAAGATTAAAATTAACTGACTAGATGTGATATTTTTATGTATCATTTGTATTCAAATATATATATATATATATATATAAAATCTAATTTTAAGCTAAATTTAGTTTAGTTGAATAGTTCCCTTTCATTAGTCTGAACTATGATATATTTGTTTATTTCATTTTATCAATTTTTTATTTTTTTTTTCCCCCAAAGTAATCTATTTTGTAATTGTGGAATTTAGTTATGAAATAGTTCATTTAAACTAAATGATGAAAATAATATCATTTACTGGGAAAACAGTGAAATGATTGTTTGATATGTGTAAACTTGATTTTATCTATTTACCAAAATTATTAGTAAAATATTTGAAAATTCATCTCTAATGATGACTTTATAACAAATTTAAATTGTCAACTTGAGCATCTGTACAGATTGTGTGGGGGTTGTCAGGCCAGCAATCACCGAACAACCCCCCCATAAAGATTAATATTTTAAAAATTACATATAACTGTTATTATGCATCATAGAATATAATATTATGTTCACAACTAAATGGAAATACAGTTACAATTGTAACTAGTAAGGGGAAATTGTAAGAATAATTTCTTCAGTTTCTTGCCTCCCTGGGTATCCTAATCGCATTACAACATTTCTAGAACTCACATATTAAACAACTTTGTCTGTTTAAGTGAAACGCATTCGCTGGGAAACTCTTTCTCAGCTGTTCTCAACTAGGCCCTCTGGGGGCTCCAGATTATTCCGAGAGGGCCACAATGAAAATCGCGTAAATCGAATGTCACGGTACTACACTACAGGCCATAGTAGATATCACTGCATAGAATATTCTGCACAGAATACTCTGAATGTATATATATATCAGAGGTAATTCACAACAAAACAAAACAACAACAAAATAATGCAGAAATACTTCCAAATAATGCAGTCATCAAGTTCACGAATCGTGTCATGAAGATTCTCCAGCATTTTCTTCCCAAAATTCTGCTGTCGTGCAAATACACTTACATTCCACGCTTGCGTGGGAGCAAACGCTTCTGCGGATTATTTGGCAATACGTACTCTTTGAGGTTTTTTTTAGGGTATTTTATAAAGGGTGGTGGTATAGTGCAGTGCGACTAAGAACGTTCCTTGTGCCATCCCAATACCTCTTCGCGGTTACAGCTCTCCAGAAGATGGTCTTCGCTCAGCGCCAATATCGCTTCCTCTTCCTCTCCTTTGCGCTTCTACTAAGCTGTGTACGCTTTTTGTTTGGCAACATAAATGCAAGACGCGTGGCTATTGCGGTGTTAGCATTTAAGGGTTCTTTGTCTTCTTGTAGACTAAATGTTCTGCATGCAATATTAGACTTTACGGTCGCCATTCGTTGCTGCGTTCTGTTGCTACGCGTCGTAAAGATCCACCAGAATCAGTTAAAACAATACATAACCTGTGTGTACAGTTTTCCTAAAGATATTCTATTTTTGAGAAATGATATTCATTATTCTGATGTTGCTAATATTTATATCTACAAATTAGTCGACAATTTGTATCGAATTCTTTTATTTGTAATAAAGGATTTCCATGGCTACTTTAGCAAAAAGAAGAATTAGAAATAGACAATACTCAGCCGAATATCTTGGATTATTTAATATTTACCGGATTACAACCCCAGCAGGCGGGGGTAGGAGCAAAAGCAAGCGGGAGCAGCTTCAGGAGCGCTCAAAGGAAGGCCACGAAAAAAAGAAACAAAGTCGAAATGGGTTACGCGTAATGTTGAGAAAAACCCTGCTCTAGCTCACCACCACACATACTCCTCAGTCCATCACTAAGTTTGTAAAAACCCAACTACAGACATTCTGATAAACATCATAGTCATACAAAGAATCCGCAGAATTCTCCTAGTTGAACTTGGTTTTGTGGCTATCTTTAGATAAAACTTCAACTATACTGCATTGATATAAATTAAATAAAAAAATTTAATCAGTTGCCATTCAAGTAATTGTAGTATTTAATGTCAGAATAAACTGATTTTTAAAATTTAATCAATTGTCACACACTCGCTATCATTGTAGACAAACCTGAGCACAACTAGTTTTACTTCTTTCTACGGGTTGCAATTTTTCGTCCAATATTTTGTTTTAGGTTAGTTCTTCATTCACTTGTCAGTAACTAACTATTTTCTCATTAAAGATTAAACTTAATTCTTTATTACCGGATTGTGACAGAACTATATGTTGCCGAAATGATAGCAATTTCTATTTCTAGACAATTTCTTTCTTGTACTTTAAATATCGTACTGTTATTTAAGTGAAAGTGATTATCATTTAGTATCAGTCTTTCTAAAATTCTAACACCCATCTTTTCTTTTTTTTATTTGTCCTCTTGGCATGCACCATTACTAAAAAGAAGGGTGCCCCAACAAGTGATAAATCAAGACATAATGATATATGAATTTTTTTAAAAACATATGTAAAAATAATTAAAACATACTAAGTAGGCGAAATTAATGTGAACGACTTCAATCTATCATATAAAATTTAGTAGTAGGTGTGTATTTAGATTACTCAGGACGATGTTCATTTGGAAGTGGAGATCGCACTAAGAAATTATTTAACGATTAATAAAATGTATAGTAGACAGGTGGGATTTAGTTTGGGAATGAAGTGTATGAGTATGTGTGATGAATGTAGGTGTTTGCGAGTGTGTGTGTGTTTGTATTAATGTGAGACTGGAGAATACTGGTACATTAAAGATGCAAGTGCAGACCAGTAACTAGGCTTGGAGAAAAAAAGATAGGAAGAGATTATAGTGGCCGGGCCACTCTCTCTAACCATATCTCCCGGCCAACGAAAAAAACACAGAGTGGGGATAAAACTTGGTGTGTTGTGTCTAGGGTGAGAGTAATATTTGGAAAAAGGGGTTGTTGGTAAGGTGGTTTTATGCCGGGTTTGGATAGAGGCTGGGGTGGCAGGCACTCATACACACACACACACACACACACACACACACAGAGCCGATGGGTAGGAGGTTGGAACTGTAATAAAAAAATCAATAAGTGGTGTAAAAAATGTTTGAGTAGGTGGAAAGGAGGGGAAGTGCTCTCTGTCTGGCTGGGGTGAACGGGGTTATCAGCACATGCGCAATGTATTTGGTTTTTTTGCTCGCAAGTTTTTTTTTTCCTCCCTATAGAAATAGCGCGCTCTACCGTGTGCCCTAGTGAAAGGGGTTCCTGATATTTGACTGTGTGGACAGCAGGCCGCGGGCTTGCTGAAGCGCGGCGACAGTCTGTCTAGACGGGGATCCGCTTTACTCTTTCTCTCTTCTTCGGCCAATGTTGATGCACCGTTAATTTTATTTACTGCCAAGCAATCTAGTTTGCTCTTCCTATTTGTCTTATTAAATACTGAATCAACCACCCGAGAAACAGGGTTAAACTTTGGGAAAAAAAGAAGTTTTTTTTTATATCAATTTCATTTTGAGAGAAAAATTGGTCATTAATTAAATGGAACTGATACCATGAGATATGATTCATTCTCTTTCTCAGATCTCAGCAGCGCCTGGACTATTTTTTTTAGTTCTAACGAATTAGAAAGAAGTGCAGAATATTATCTGCAGGTCGTTGCAGTGGATTTGGCTTTCTAGCCAGTCTCTCTACAAACAGAGTTATTTCTCTTTTTACTCTTTCTCTGTTAGAATAATTCTCTCCCTACCAAAAGAGAAGAAATCTTAGCTGCACGTTTTTCCTACATTCTACCTGGGATCTTATTTAAAAAATACAGACTGTTATGGAATAATTGCATAGTTATAGGCCTCTGCTATGGCCATCAGTGCTAAGACCTTTGATACGAAGGTTCAGATTCTATTTCCTTGGGACCTCCCAAAGTTTAGGGGGGGGCGATTTCCAAATTTAGCAATCTCTGGTGCTGAATATGAGTGGAATATCTTTCTCAACAGAAGTTGGACGTGTACTAGTGCAGAGGATTTTTCCTGAGAGTAAATGAATGGATGGGATGTACAAATAGGCCTATCAATCTATTTTCTTTTTTGGAAGGACTTGTGCTAGATAGAATACAATAGAATCTCAAGCTGTTTCACTATATTAAGCGAATGAGACTACGTAATCCTTTCTTGATGTATATCTTAGTTGGCTGATTGGCCGGGGGTATCATAAGAAAAACACTAAAAAAATTTTTTAAGTGTTTTTTATTAATGGCCCGACGTTTCGACAAACATTGTTTGTCTTCTTCAGGGGCTATCTTGTAAATACAGAATTTGTGTGCTCTATTACATGTTCAATTATTACTCAGTCATAATTGAACATGTAATAGAGCACACAAATTCTGTATTTACAAGATAGCCCCTGAAGAAGACAAACAATGTTTGTCGAAACGTCGGGCCATTAATAAAAAACACTTAAAAAATTTTTTTAGTGTTTTTCTTATGATACCCCCGGCCAATCAGCCAACTAAGATATACATCAGATCATTTCTAACGGCCAACAACTTCTACAATCCTTTCTTCTTACCAAATATTTATCTTTGTTCTAATTATATGTATTTAAGACATTTGTTTAAAAGTTTTTAAGTAAATATTGTGAATCTCATTAAAACACATCACCAGACAGACAGATCGACGAGAGACAGGGGGGATCGATGTTAAATGATGGATTGATTGTAATTTTAATACTTTAAAGTAAAAAAAAAAAAAAAAAAACTAACAATTTAATATAATATTAAATTGGCTTCTTATGGTACAATTATTATGCAAACAATTTTTCAAATAAGTCAATATATATTTCTTACAATTAATCTGCCTCTATTTCATTCTAACTTGCCAAAAAATAAAAAGACATTGCCTGCATAGAACTGCTCCAGGTGTGTAAATCAAGTACTACATATGATTTTCTAGTATACTCCTCCTTAACAGATGGATAATTCAACCAACCATCTAACGCCCAGTGACTCTGATTTATTATGCAATTAATCGAATTACATGGATTCATAATAGATCCAGGACATACTTCATAAAGTTACGTTCATTTTTTTTGTTTTTTTTTTTTATAATATTCTTAACTAGTTTTTTTTAACTGGTAATTTTGTTAGTACTATTTATAATTACGTAATGTTTTTCTTCATTATATATCGTATTATTTAATTTGAACTCTTTAAATGCCCAGGACTTTATAGTACTAATAGTATTATTACACTTATTGTGAAAGAGGAAATACTGTACTCAAATCAGAATTAAAAAATTTAATTTTTCATCCGATATATTCATCGCATAAGTACGATAAAAAAGTATCTAGAGATAATTTAACTAGAAATACGTGTCCCCGTAGTTTTTTGTTAGAAAACCAAATTTAATTTGCAAATTTGTTTTGGTGCTTCCAGAAGCAAGATACAGGCACCAACTTCATTTTTCCAAATGGGGAGGTGTGGTTTTTTATTTAAGAAATAGATTCCTCTGTTTTTTTGTATTTAACTTGAATGGTGTTTTTCTTTGAACGATATCTTACAAGTTATGAATGAAAACATGATTCCTATAAGAAATTTCAAAATGGTATTATAACGGTTTTTTGATTGAACTAGAAGAAAAGTATTATTTTACTCCTCATTAATTTCAGATCTTGCTCGAACTGGCCTCCACCATTAGAGATGCATACACAAGCTTTTTTCCTGCCAATTGTACCTTACGACCAAAGAAATACATCTCTAATGGTGGAGACCAGTTCGAGCAACATCTGTAATTAATAAGGAGTAAAATTTATAATAAAATAGTACTTTTCTTCTTATTCAATTAAAAAACCATTATAATACCATTTTGAAATTTCTTATAAGAATCATTTTTTCATTCATAACATGTAAAATATCGCTCAAAGAAAAAAAACTGTTCAAGTAAATTTTTCTTACGAAAAATAGAGGAATCGATTTCATAAATAAAAAACCACACCTCCCCATTTGAAAAAATGAAGTTGGTGCCTGTATCTCGCTTCTGGAAGCACCAAAACAAATTTGCAAATTAAATTCGGTTTTCTAAACAAAAAACTACGGGGACACGTATTTTTTAGTTTTTTTCTAGCTACCTTAGTTTCCGAGAAAAAGTCGTTATCCATATACCTTGGGACCCCCTGTATAACAGAAATCATAGTGCACATTCACAAAAATGAAACTACCATAATTCAATCC
Source organism: Triatoma infestans (assembly GCA_011037195.1). Taxonomy (NCBI): domain Eukaryota; kingdom Metazoa; phylum Arthropoda; class Insecta; order Hemiptera; family Reduviidae; genus Triatoma; species Triatoma infestans. The sequence continues at coordinate 171,831 of JAAEAF010003459.1, forward strand.
TTATAAAATCAATTAATAAAATATAAAAGCAAAAAAGACAAAAACTACAGAAATATATTACATAACAAGATGATGATTCGAAATCAATTGAATAGACGAAAACTGGATAAATAATAGTTCTTAAAGGGACGAAATGGAAGATCATCAGGTTCATCACCTCCAAGGGACCCGTATTCGTTTATTAAATTGGATTTTTTAACGTCGAAAAGTAATTTTTTTTTAAGTTGAAGGAATAAGAGATTTCGAAACCAACTTTCTTATTTCAAAGTGAACCACGAGTTTTATTGAACGAGAATAATCCGTTGAATATTCGCTGTGAATTTCAATTTTGAATATTGAGAAATTCTCTGCCTTCCAATTAATTGCCTATTATTCTCCACATTGTTTTTGAATTATAGTCAAATATTGCCTAAACGTATTCACAATTAGTTGTTCCAAATGGGCACCATCATTAAATAAGGATAAACACGTCCTGTTTGTTCAGTTTTCATTGGCTTCTATAATAGGTATGATGAAGGAGAGAAAATGGTTTGGTTTGAATGAACAAACTAGTTATGGCTGAACACTATATAATGTAAAAGTTGACACTGACTGCCTGGACTTTACACTAAAATGGTAGAGCATGGTAGATTGGTAAAGGTTAAGGTAAATGACACGTTGTGACTGGCGAGTAAACTCTGTTGTTTATCTATCTCCCATCGCTGTATTTATGCAGTTTCTTCCACTCTAATCTGAGAGAGTGGTCTTGTTATTTTCTGTCTCTCTCTCTCTCTCTTTCTCTGTAATGGATCCTCTCTTTGGATCTTATTACACTTCACTTAGGTTATATAGAAATTCTTTCTTTTTTAGTTCTTCTACATCGGTGACACAGGGTTTAAGTTACCCATAAACTTTATTTTTTAGGTAACCCCAGAAGAAGTAATCCAGAGGCATCAGTTCTGGGGAACGGGCGGCCCACTGAATAGGACCGTACGTGCCAATACATTGACCACGGTAAGTGCGATCTAGATAACGCCTTACACTATTCCTCGCTTATGAGCTGGGGGGAGGGGGACATCCATCTTGCTTGTGAATGTCATTTTGTCCCTAGAGGAACATTTTGAAATTCGTGAAATTAAAAAAATCTATTTTTAAGGATTCATTTAAAAAAATTTGTGATACAATTTGAAATGTTGGGAGAAAGTTGGTTTGAAATCTCTTTATATCTGCAGTTACAAAAAAAAAAATAATAATAATTGACCATATATTTGGAAATTCTTGAAAAAATTAAGTAGGGTATCGTTTGAAGATTTTTTTTTTTTTTGTTCTATCTTGCGTACTTTCTTAAACAAGTGGGGTTAGTGAATGTTAAAATTGTCACCCTGAATATAAGGAAAGGCACCCTAACGGTTCTTAATTTTTTTTTCTTTTAAGTTTCAAACTTAAGTGGTAGAGCACTGTATGTGTTGGTAGTATAATACTAAGTTTAATGAAACTCCTTGGTGGCTTCATGGAGAAAAAACGTAATAAAACTGAAAAACTGTTTGATAAAGAAGCAATTCCGGTCTCAGTCAATTTTTTCTTCAAACTAAGCAAAACATTTAATTCTAATTAATGAACTGAAATAACCATTTTAGATGAAAGCAACCTTTCTTGAAAATGACCTTTCCGGGAAAATTAAGTTTTCAAATAAAAGTTATAAAGTATTTTAGACCGAGTTCGATAAAAAAAAAAACCTTATTGTTGATTCTCCTTGCTAGAACTTAAACTAAACAAACTGATTTCTCAAAACCAATTCTTGGTTTCAGGGAGACATCAAAACGTAGTTATAATTCCGATAAAAATTCGATATCAAAAAAAAAATGCCACAATCGCTATACTTCGTCTCCATAGTAATATTAGAGAAAGTAAACTTTTCTTACAAAATTCATTTTTTTTTTTTAATTAATACCATTACAATTAGTAAAATATATGTTACGAGGAAGTCGTATCGAATGTTTCAATAATATAATAATTTTAATAATTAAAAGGCTTTAATTTAAGAAATGAGGAAATGTACTTTCAAAAAAAAAAATAATTATAATAATTTATAATAAAAGTATGTTACAGAATATAATTAATACATTTAATGATGTCTGAACAATGCCTTATTATATTGTATTCAAGTGAGATTTATTTTTTTTTAATAAAAGTAATATATTTTATCTCTAAAAATTATATATTCATTATAATTTATAAAATAATGGCATGTTAATATTATAATGGCAGTTTGTTTTTTTTTTTATAATTTTAACATATTGTAATAAACAGTGATGTATTAATTAAATAATTAAAACAAAAACAAGAGAAAAAAATGTAAACGTAATTTGCACAAATATCGATTATTTTTAGTTTCAGAAAGATTCAAACTTTTTTTTAAAAAAAACAATGCATTAACTCAAGTGATCATTTCACACTTTGATTAAATGTATCCGTTTTTATTAATTACAGAATTAAACATTCAAAAGTGGTTTTTGATCTTATTGTTTAAAGTGAGAAAATTTGATGAGAAACAAACGCACGTCTTTCTCTTACAGCAGTAATTTAGAATTACAATTGACCATCACAATTTTCTTCATACTCATAATTTTTTTGTCTTCAATTTTATATCAATAGGAGAACCTATTTTTTTTCCATTTATTTGTCACATCTGTATATAAATTACAATAGTAAATGTGCGGAAAGATACAAATCACCAGAGTCACTTGTGTGGAGAACTCACCCAGCGATGAGACTCCATAAGAAAAAAAAAATCTGGTGTGAAACACTCACACAACTTTCTTTTACTCCTGTTTTCAAAATTATGATTGACAAATGTTTATAGTTAGTGTACCAAATATAACGAAATTCGTCGAAAACTGACAAAACTCTTCAGTAAAAGCGCACTTCTGGCTTACTAATTTTCTTAGAACTTGGAATTTTAGCCATCTATTTATTTCTAATTAATTTTGTTTGGATGACAGAATCGTGCCCTTAAATGAATTTTCCCAGAGAAATGTTTAAACAGAAGATGTAGATCTTTGCATGTTTAGTTTATATATGAAGTTTCAAGAAAATCGTCGGAGCCAGTTTTTTGAGAAAATCGCGAAAAAGTGAAAAAAAAAAATCATTTAGTAAAGTGTTAAAACAAACGCACTTCCGGTAATCCGATTTTTTTTTTAAATTCGGAATTCCAACAACAAATTTAATTGTAATTAACATTATTTAGATGACAGAATTGTCTAATGAACTGAAATAGCAGTTAAAATGAAAACCTAACCCCACCTCTTATGCCCAACGCTCTTAAATGAATTTTTCCGGAGAAATGTTTCAAATAAAAGTTGTTGCTCTTTGTATGTGTAGTTGATATTATACCAAGTTTAAAGAAAATCATCGGAGCCATTTTTGAGAAAATCGCAAAAAGTAAACAAACCCAACTAGTAGAGTGGTACTTCCGGTTGAGGAATTTTAACAGATAACGCACCGTCAGATCCTATGGTGATATCTAAACGTAATATCAAGTTTCAACTTTCCACTACGTTTTTGAGCTATGCTGTTCACATACACACAGACTATTTGCTAAAAAACCACTTTTTTGGATCAGGGGACCTCAAAACAATATTTTCGGTGAAAACCCGATATCGAAAATTTGACACGATTACAATATTTCCTCTTACTAGGAGTAAGAGAAAGTAAAAACATATGGCTTTACCTAATTAATAACTTAGTTATTCATTAGAGAGTCCTGAGGCTAGCGGCGTTTCAATCGTCTGGGAGGATTATCTGGAAGGGTAGAGGAACTTAGCTAGCGTACTAAAGGATTAAGATGAGCAGAGAGGGACAGATTGGAACTTTTTGTATTGGTTTTAGCAAATTCGGTTATGTAAGGAATACTATGTCTTGATGTAGGGTGAGATTTGATATATAGAAAGGGGCATAGACGATTTTTCTAAAGATTTTGGATTCGAATGGCTGGATTCGGCTAGAATTGGAATTTTTCGTTGAACCCTATATTAGCGTATGTCCACGTAGGTTTGAGTAATACCAGGTAAATCAGTCTTTTATATTGTAGAGATAGTTTAGATCGTTTGTCGAGTAGTAGTGATAATAGTTTAAATCGTCTGTTGACGTCTTGTCTTTTTAGTCGTGTATGCGGGTTTCAGGTGAGCTGTTTGTCGATGTATAACCCTAAGTAGCGTACATAGTCAGCAGTTGGAAGAGAGATATCATTAAAGTATAGAGGGGACAATATAGTCCGTTTTAATGTAAAAGAAGGGTATTCGCTCTTTGTCTCGCTAATTATTATTCGCCACTTTTTGCACCAGGTTTCCAGTGAGATTAAATATGGCTTTGAAGATTTCTAAATGCAAATATGGGATCGTTATGTGGGGAGAGGATAGCAATGAATTCTGCAAAAGTAGAGAGCAGTGGGGAAATGGGGATGTCAGCAGTGTATATAGTCTAGAGAAGAGGACCAAGAATGCTCCCTTGGATAGGATATTTAGGAGAAATGGCCGAACCATGGTTGACCCAGAAATGTCGGCCAAACAAACAGGAATTTAAGAGTAGGAAATAGGTACTCGGTAGAACGCTCTTGAGCTTCCAAAGCAAGCCTGAATACCAAACTCTATCAAACGCTTGTGCGACATCAAGAAAGGCACCCGGGCAATTCCCGTTCTGTTCAAGGGAGGATGCAATGGTGTCTACAATGCAGTGATAGCAGTGAAGAGCTCGAAAGCCAAAATGGCTGGTTAGGTAATATTTCTTGTGATTGAAGAAGAGGATAAAGGCGTTTAAGTAGGAGCTTCTCCAGAATTTTACGCATTTGGGCAACCAACTAATGGGACGATAGGATGAAGGAAGGTTAACTGGTTTGTTGCGGAGAACCTAAATTTAATAATCAATCTAATTTCTTCACCCGAAATTTTGATAATATATTTAATTCTAATTAAATAATATTTAGAAGATATAAATGTATAATAAACGGAAATATCACTATAAGAAAACATAACTCCGACCGCTTTAAATAATTTTTTTTTTCCCCATTAGAGAAATGTTTCAGATATGAAAATTGTAGCTCTTATTATGTGCAAAATTAATATTCTCAAGTTTAAAGAAAATTGTTGAAGCATTTTTAAGAAAATCGCAAAAACGAGGGGGAAAAGAAAACATTCAGTAAATTGATAGATACTTCCGGTTGAGAAATTTTGACAGATAACTTACTGTCGTGCCCCATAGTGATAACTAAACGGAATATTAGGTTTAAACTTTATGCGATTTTTATGTTTTTTTGAGCAATGCTGATCACGTATGCCCACACCATTTTCCAAAAAATCGCTTTTTACTTTCTCCTACTCCTAGTAAGAGGAAGTATTGTAATCGTGTCAAATTTTCGATGTCGAGTTTTCACCGGAAATATCCGTTCTGAAGTCCACTGAGTCCAAAAAAGTGGTTTCTAGCAAATGGTCTGTGTGTGTGTGTATGTATGTGAACAGTATAGCTCAAAAACGAAAAATTGTAGAAAACGTTCAAATTGATATTCCGTTTAGTTATCACCATGGGATCTGACGGTACGCTATCTATCAAAATTTCTCACCCGAAGTTCCACTTTACTAGTTGTTTTTTTTTTTTACTTTTTTGCGATTTTCTCAAAAATGGCTCCAACGATTTTCTTGAAAGTTAATATATCAAGTATATATACAAAAAGTACAACTTTTATTTGAAACATTTCTCCGGGAAAATTCATTTAAGGGCACTTTTGGAGGAGGATTGGGGTTAGGTGTTCCTCTAAATTGCTATTTTAGTTCATTACACCATTCTGTCATCTAAATAATATTAATTAGAATAAATGTGTTGTTAAAATTCGGATCACCGGAAGTGCGTTTACTTTACCACTTTACTAAATGATATTTTTTTTCACTTTTTCGCGATTATCTCTAAAATGGCTCTGACGATTTTCTTAAAACTTTCTATATAAATTACACATACAATGATCTACAACTTTTATTTAAAAAATTTCTCTGGGAAAATTTATTTAAGGGCACTTTTTTTGGGTGAGGGGTGGGTTTATGTTTTTCTCTAAAGTGCTATCATAGTTGATTATTATACAATTCTACCATCCAAACAGAATTAATTAGAAATAAATAGATGGCCGAAATTCCGAGTTTCAAGAAAATTTGTAAATCCGAAGTGCGTTTTTCTGAACAGTTTTTTTTTTCAGTTTTCGACTCTACAATGACGAATTAATGTGGTATACTAACTATAAAATTTGTCAATTTCAATTTGAAAATAGGAATAAGAGAAAGTTGTGTGAGTGTTTCACACTAGATTTTTTTGGACTCAGGGGACCTCAAAACGTGTATATTTTCAGTGAAAATTGAATTTCAAAAATTTGTTACGATTGCCTGTAATTATATTGCTTATAAAACAATATTTGAATAGAATATGGCTGATTCTTGCGATATATTTGCATTATATATACTTATGTTACAACTAAGTTTTTATAATATGGGCCAAGATAGGGGAGGGGCGGGTTGCTTTTTTTGATGCCTTGTCACTGGATTCACTGGGAAATTTACCTGATCGTTTATTCTTAATAAAGGTTAATTGTAAAAGTTTAATTAAAGTAAAGTAATGCCTATTTTTTCAGGCGGGCTTAA